>LNAC01000224.1:1303869-1334569 GCA_002007465.1 Ailurus styani
CCCACCCCCCAGTAACCCTCAGTTTGTTTTATGAGATTAGAAGTCTCTTATGGTTTGTCTCCTTCCTTTCTTGATCAAAACTATTCACAGTTGGGCTCCTGGGTGGCTCAGTGGATTAAAGCCTCTGCCGCCTTCAGCTCAGGTCATGATCTCAGGGTCCTGGGATCGAGGCCCGCATCGGGCTCCCTGCTCAGCTGGGAGCCTGCTTCCTCCTCTCTCTCTGCCTGCCTCTGCCTGCTTGTGATCTCTCTCTCTGTCAAATAAATAAATAAAATATTAAAAAAAAAACTATTCACAGTGTAGGCATAGAGGGTACATACCTCAATATCATCAAAGCCATCTATGAAAAACCCACAGCGAATATCATTTTCAATGGAGAAAAACTGAGAGCTTTTCACATAAGGTCAGGAACATGGCAGGTCTGTCCACTATCACCAATGTTATTCAACGCAGTACTAGAAATCCTGGCCTCAGCAATCAGACAACAAAAAGAAATACAAGGCATCCAAATCGGCAAAGAAGAAGTCAAACTCTTACTCTTTGCAGATGATATGATACTTTACGTGGAAAACCCAAAGGACTCCACTCCAAAACTGCTAGAACTCATAGAGGAATTCAGTAAACTGTCAGGATATAAAATCAATGCACAGAAATCAGTTGCATTTCTATACACCAACAACAAAACAGAAGAAAATTAAGGAGTCAATCCCATTTACAATTGCACCCAAAACCATAAGATACCTAGGAATAAACCTAACCAAAGAGGCAAAGAATCTATACTCAGAGAACTATAATGTACTCATGAAAGAAATTTAGGAAGACACAAAGAAGTGGAAAAACATTTCATGCACATGGATTGGAATAACAAATATTGTGAAAATGTCTATGCTACCTAGAGCAACCTAACCATTTAATGCAATCCCCATCAAAATACCATCAATTTATTTCAAAGAAATGGAACAAATAATCCTAAAAATTTATATGGAACCAGAAAAGACCCCGAATAGCCAGAGAAATGTTGAAAAAGAAAACCAAAGTTGGTGGCATCACAATTCCAGATTTCAAGCTCTATTACAAAGCTGTCATCATCAAGACAGTATGGTACTGGCACAAAAACAGACACATAGATAACTGGAACAGAATAGAGAGCCCGGAAATGGACCCTCAACTCTATGGTCAACTAATCTTCAACAAAGCAGCAAAAAATGTCCAATGGAAAAAAGATAGTCTCTTCAACAAATGGTGTTGGGAAAACTGCACAGCCACATGCAGAAGAATGAAACTGGATCATTTCCTTACTCCACACACAAAAATAGACTCAAAATGGATGAAAGACTTCAGTGTGAGACAGGAATCCATCAAAATCCTTAAGGAGAACACAAGCAGCAACCTCTTCGACCTCAACCACTGCAACTTTTCCTAGGAACATCACCAAAGGCAAGGAAAGCAAGGGCAAAAATGAACTATTGGGACTTCATCAAGATCAAAAGCTTTCTCACAGCAAAGGAAACAGTCAACAAAACCAAAAGACAACTGACAGAATGGGAGAAGATATTTGCAAATGACATATCAGATAAAGGGCTTGTATCCAAAAATCTATAAAGAACTTCTCAAACTCAACACCTAAAGAACAAATAACCCAGTCAAGAAATGGGCAGAAGACATGAAGAGACATTTCCTCAAAGAAGACATCCAAACGGCCAATAGACATATGAGAAAGTGCTCCACATCACTCAGCTTCAGGGAAATACAAATCAAAACCACAGTGAGATACCACCTCACACCAGTCAGAATGGCTAAAATCAACAAGTGAGGAAACGACAGATGTTGGCGAGGATGCGGAGAAAGAGGATCCCTCTTTGGTGGGGATGTTGGGAGGATTGCAAGCTGGTGCAGCTACTCTGGAAAACAGTATGGAGGTTCCTCAAAAAGTTGAAAATAGAGCTACCCTAAAACCTAGCAATTGCACTATGGATATTTACCCTAACAATACAAATGTAGTGATCCTCAGGGGCACGTGTACCTGAATGTTTATAGCAGCAATGTCCACAATAGCCAAACTATGGAAAGAACCTAGATGTCCATCAACAGATGAATGGATAAAGAAGATGTGCTATATATATATACAATGGAATACCATGCAGCCATCAAAAAAACAAAATCTTGCCATTTGCAATGATGTGGATGGAACTAGAGGGTATTATGCTAAGTGAAATAAGTCAATCAGAGAAAGACAATTACCAGATGATCTCTCTGATATGAGGAACTTGAGGGCAGGGCGGGGGGTGTGGGGGGTAGGGAGGAAAAAATGAAACAAGATGGGATCGGGAAGGAGACAAACCATAAGAGACTCCTAATCTCACAAAACAAATTGAGGGTTANTTATGGACATTGGGGAGGGTTTGTGCTTTGGTGAATGCTGTGAAAGATGTAAGCCTGATGATTCACAGACCTGTACCCCTGGGGCAAATAATAATAATAATAAAAAGAATTTTCTTAGATCAAAGTTGAATATGTTTGATTACTGAAATTATTGATTTGTCCAATATACAAAATGTATATGGTTAGACACATTTTGCCTGACGCCTTTCAAGACTGTTCTAAGGGACAGATTATACATTTACCCTCCTAGGGAATGACCCTATGACAATGCACCCAATGCCTTTCACATTCTAGGAGATTTTGGTTTTTTTTTTTTTTTAAGAGAGGAGGATTTGGATCAGTTATCAGATTTACGAAGCCAAAGTGAAATGAAGGATTGAAGCATTAATGATGAGACAAATGAATGAGTCTAAGCAGTGATGGTGAAAACAAAGATATAACAGTGAACACTCACTAGCTGTTTACTTCTTCACGGAACTTCTAAGTAGGATTGAGGGATTTCAAAGCTGTTTGCATTGGGACATCATAAATGCAAATGAATGGTTTCCTGTAACACTGACCTGTGTATTTTCTTTCCATGGGCATTGAATAGTTCAGGTTTAAATCTGAAGGGAGCACCCTGTTGAAAGTCAAGAAGTAGCTAGGGGCAGGTATCTGGTGCAGAGCAGGTAGGAAATGTTGAGAACAATAAATCCCTCCCTCCCAAATTATTCTGCACTGTGGTTATTTGGACAGCCAGAGAAAGACAGTGATAGAAGGTCGCATAGACCGGTTTGCAACCTTCTTGGGAGCTTCCTAGGTATTGCCTGAAATCAACCCCTTATGTGGAACACAGGAAGAGACTAAAGAAATAGGCAGCCTGCTCCAGACTGGTAGGTGGGGGGTCAGTAAGCGAGGGGTCTTTCTCACAAGGCTTGTGTTGGGTGGCCACGAGATGAGTAGATCTGTGCCCCTGCCCACCAAATCTTCAGAGTTTATTTCGAGGCCTTAATAGGGTTCGGTCACGTATACCATTCCGAGGGTTGCAACATTACATCACCTTCTTGAGGCCATGCCCTTGGTACAGCTGCAGGACGCTGGGAAGGTGAGAAGAATACATATTCCAACGGTAGGGGAGTGGGGGGGGGCTCTGACCGCCCCAGTCTAGATCACTGGTAAAGCAGGGGTCACATCCTCTTGATGACCTCCCTCGACACCACAGAAAGGAGTCACCTCCAAGTGGACGGGCAGAGTGACAACATCGGTGAAATACAGGGACACACCTGTGGGCTTAGTTCACGTGGGAAGATTCTGCAGACAACAGGGACAGTGAGTATTATGGGAGCATCGCAAGCCCGAGGAAACTGCAGGAGAATATGATCTTGTAGGTTTGTAAGATTTGCATACTGCACGTGTCCGTGCGTGGGCGGGTGTTTATATTTGCAGGACAAAGGAAAGGGGAATTTATGTGTATCATATGCTTATTATGCAAACTACTTTCTATTGTGTACTTCAAATGAATCTACCTACGTTGGTTTTATAGCTGCATGCAGACGCCATTTGAAAAATAGCACCTTACTGAGTCATAAAGACCTTCCACACATTGATACATTTCATTAGACACTATTTTAAAACATCACATTTGTTAATATTACCATGAATCTCAACAGAAACACTGCTGAGTCTTGAGAAGCTCTCAAGACCATGGCGGTAGATACCGTTTTTCCAAAAAGCCTAATTTTTGCTTGAAAGCGCCAATATTATCCTTGGCAGTTGTCTCCATAAAGGGACAGGTTTACCTCACCCTTCATTGTGCTGGGTTTTCTTTCTAAAAGAAAACATCTACAAAAGACTCAAGTGTGAATGATCATAGTGTGTCACTGTGCTGGCGTTTCAAGGGAATGACGCTTCGTGAATAAAGGGACTCACTCAGCGAGCAGGTGATGTCATTACACAAGGGTCTTGCTTCGAGGGGAACACCGAGCTCTGGCACGCAACAGAAGAGCCGGATGCCCCTTCTTCACTTTGTCACACGGAATAGTAAAATGACACATCATACACTCAGGGGTCAATATTTAATAAACTAGTAATTTTTATTGCTTTGCCAAGGTCATTCATAAATAAAATCAGCTTGTGCGCACACACACGTGTGTGTGTGGTGTGTGTGCGTGGGTGTGTGTGTGCGTGCGCTGCATGACAAGGAGAAATGCAATGACCGCAAGGAGTCTGGGGCCCCTACCCTGCTGTGTGATACGCTGCCAGCAGTTTTATCCACCACTGTTCTTGCGTGGTCAGTGAAAATGTCAGCACAGTAAAGACCTGGTGTGTTAGCGTGATTATAACAATTGTTGTGACCTTGAGGAGTCCCTGAAATGATTTCCATGCACACCTGACACTGTCTGGGCCAAAGCCCGAAGCTCTAGGGAGAGTGTGCCATAGGGGAAGGGGGGATCTTCAGACGGGACCATCGGTGGCTGTCACCAACCCCACGTCTGTAACCGTGTTAGAAACCCCCAGAGGAGCGGCGAACACAACGGTAGGTGCTGTGCAACCGTACCACTCAGAGACCGTGTACCTCACGCTCCTTCCTCAGTGATTTGGGCTGTGGAACACCTGTCCTCTTTCTCTGGTGATGTTCCATCTCTCCAGGTCTCTTCTGCTGCCCCTGGACCTCTGACCCACCTCTGCCACTTGGTTTCTCCGTCTCAGCTTCCTCCTTCTGCCTGGCCGTCACAGAAACCATTTTCCCATTCAGTCTCCAGTGCCTCCCTCTCGCAGTTTCTCGGAGGGGTGCAGGTTCCTCCTAAGCCACCCCCCAACCCCGGAAGCAGCACCTAGATGTGAGAACAGAGGAAAGCCGGGGATGCCCCCCCATTTACCGACCCTAACTTTCCTTCAGGGGAACTCTCCACCCATTATTTAATGCCTTTAAGATACAAGGTTTTTATCAACTGTGACTTCGCCTGACAAATAATTTTCAGAGATTAATGGCTTGTGAGAATTCAGACAGAGTACCCTAGCAGCATTTCCCAATTTCCGAACACAAGAATCTATCAATAAAGAAACATGCATATATGTTATCCGTGGTAAAGAGTAGTGATCCCTGGAGGTCTTTCTAGGGAAACAAGCCACTGTATTTCAGGTCTGTATTCTCTAATATATAAAATCAACTTTATTTACCTTTTAAAAGTTGGGGAAACAGTTCCTTAGTTTTCAAGTTATAATGTGCTTTCATATTCCTAACTTTGGAACTTTGGTTCCCAAGACTGTCTCTGAATTTTGTCCTTGGGACAGCAATTCATACTTTTGGACTTGGAATGCTGGGTTCATTCAGACCATCTGTGAATTCTCCTACAATTTTTCATGCATTAAAACCTAATCCTTTTTTAACCCTTTGTTGTTGTGGTTATTTTATCATCATTAGTTTTGGTGTTAAAGAAAATTCATAAGCCATATAAAAGGTTTCTTTTGTGGTTTACTACTTCAAAATTTGGTGTCTTTAATCAACCCCTCGGTTCTGTTATTTGAAAGTTAGAAAAAAAATACTGCCTAAATTATATGGCTGATGAACTCTACTGACAGAGTCAGACCTATGAAAAGAATGCACCTGCTAGGTCTCTCTTTCCTTAATTAGAACAGCAGAGACAAGGTGAGACCCTTCATTTAGGACTGTAGGCTCTCCGACATTAACCCTGTTTCATCATCTTGTATTTTCAGAAACAGCAATAGTGGGAGGCAGATAATTGTCAGCAACAAACAGTTTTTGTTGGCCAGCACTATGATTGGACTTAAGTAGAGACCGTACCCTCCTGCTTCCATGCAGACCATCAGCCTCGACCATCAGGAAGGAGCCTCCACTAAAAGGTGCCCTGTACATAAGAAACTTGATCCATGTCTTCTTGAAAATTTTAAACTTGTCAAGGTTTTCTCAGTCTGGGTGCTAGAATTCGTGACAACACTGCAGCAATCCTAGTCATTAGTTTACATCTGACCGCATCCGGGTGTCTCCTCTGTCACCTTCCTGTGACCTTCAGGAGAAGCGTGCAGGAGAGAGAAGGAATGCAGATTGTGACCTTCTTCTCTCACACACTCACACGTTTGGTACTTTGGTCTTAGCAGTTTTATGAAAAGAGACTGATTGATGTCCTGTGTGTGTTTGAGGCAGATAATTTGTTTGGAACTGTTAGTCTTATGTTGGGAAGTTATTTCAGAAAAATATGATCATCCAACTAGTTCTGAACGTTGGCTTTGGTTATTTTCGTGTCATAAGCTTGCCTCTACCTACCCAGGATGTCAGGGGAACAGGGAGATTCTGTGACCGAGTCGTCAACCGTGTCCCATTGCTGAAGAAACAAGGGGTCCTTTCCTCCTGATGCATTGTTTGTTCCTGATTAACTCAATCAAACACTGTTTCCGCTGAACTGCCAGAACCCTGCTAGGCAGTCTCGTGAAAACCACACTCCCACCACGCCCTCATGCTCCACCTTGCGTGAGCTCTTTGAGGCACCTGCTCACTGTTCCTGGACCGGCAGAGCGGGACAGGATGCCCCTGAAGTATGTATTCGGCTCCATACACATCACCAGGGTACTGAGCCCCCGGCTGACTTCACAAAAGACATGACCAGGGACCTACCACCGCCTCCTCCCATAATTCATAAGCTCAAAATTATTGCTCAAATAACACCAGCTCGGGGCTTTAAAAAAAATGTAGGAGACCAAAACACGCACTAAAATTTCTCGAACCACGCTCCTTAAATGATCTCAACTAGAATTACGTGAAACACTTCTACAAATACAGATTCCTGACTCCACCTCAATTCCCAGAAACGGTGTCTTTGAGAATATCTCTGAAAAATTTGCATCTTTCATGAGGATATCTCTGAAAAATTTGCATCTTTCATGAGAAATCCAGATGGTTGTTTTTCTATCCCAAAATTTGAAAACCACTGCTGTGGCCTGTGTTCCCAAAGCCAAAGAGTTTGTTTCATAGGAAAAGGGACACAAAACCTCGCTTTTACAGGAGAGACTGAGGTCTATCTTTATCTAAAATCTCTTAAAGGGGCTTTGTGCTTTTTTGAAATAGAAAATAAAAACGGTCATCTTAGGCGGTACTCTGTAATTAGACAATGAATCAAACTCTGCACCTGTGAGAGGAAGAGAAGAAATCCATTCTAGTTGCACTTGGCGGCCCAGATTTCCCTTTGTGGGTAAGATCGTGCCTGCTTCCTGAACCTCCGGTGGGGACAGGAAAGGGGCAGGATGAGGGGAGAGGAGGGAAAAAGCGGGAGGTTGTATCTGACAGGTTCGCCCCACCTAAAAGTAGAGATACTGAATTAAACAGGGTAAGAAAAGAGTAGGGAGACAGGACATCAAGACAATAAAATAACATAAAATAAAGTAAATATAAAAAATGTCCATCTCAGTGCAACACAAAGCTTGTCTGATGCCCTCACAGTTATCAGAGGTCACGATAAAATTCTGGCAAAAATGTAATGAGTTTTGTGGGTAATGACTAAAGGTAGACAATACAGAGGAAAAGGGAAAGTATACCATAAACCATGCAGAACATCCCAATATGCCAGCCAGGAGGCAATTTTAAACAGATTAATAAATATTTGGAACTCGTATTAAAGCAAGAGACAAGAGGATATGACTTTCCATAGACAGACTAGGGTCGTGTTATAAAAGCAACAGCGTTTACTGCAATGTGTCTCCCAGAGCACACTCTGCATATTAAACTATAGATTCACATTCGCGTCAAAATGACGCCACACAATAAATGCATCTCAGACTAGCTCACAGAGTAAGAGACTTCGTTCCCCTTTCCTGGCACCCTCCTGCGGTCAGCACGCCGCGGCTCCCCGCTCTCCAACCCGGACTTCCCAGGTGCCCCCTTGCACGTGTTTCCCCAGGGTACCGACAGCAAACACGTCAGCCAAATGCTGCCCCCGGGCCACATGCCGGTCAGACGTGGGGCCCTCTCCTCCTCAAAGGGTGCTCTCGGGACAACGTGTGAAACCAGAGTTTTGGTCTCGACCACGGCTTTAAGTCGGCAAACACTTCTTGAAAATGGAGGTACGCACGTTAGGGGTGAGCTTACGTTACAAAAATGTCCACAGACCGCAGAAGTCATTTCAGAGACCCGGGGCAAACGGGTAAAAGGACATGAAATCAGAGTCGACACGAGTATCGGACTCTGGAAGTACTAACTCAGGGAATTGAAAGGATTTCTGCATCGCACCAGGCAACTCTATGCTTTAATAAAGTGCATCCTCACGGTGGTCAAGTGAGAGTTTCAGCCACTGAGATAATAGGGGCATTAGTTAAATTTCCGGCTAACTGGGCATAACGTCCGTATCTACTATGTGACGTGAGCCTCTCAGTACCGGAAGTCCAGGCACCCGGCACGAGTCTCTGGTACTAATGGATGAACCCATTTTTGCTAAATATTGACTAAAAACATGCCTAGTCATTATAATTTTAGTTTCACATGATCTGTGTTGGTCACCAAAATCTCTGAGGCTTAATGCAGGATATTATCTATAGTACAATACTGACATTTAAAAATAGCTATATATTTTACTTTATTCCTTGAGAATTTCCTTTTGGAGAATTTTTGTCTTGATTGGAGAAGACCCATTAGTTTAATGCAAATCACTTATTCCATAGTGACAGTGACAGATAACTTGCTCTAAAGATAAGACTTTGCCTGGATGAGAGAACTTAAACACGAGGCAGGACAGTCACTTTGAGAGCTTGCACAGCAGTTAATGAGGGAGTAAGAATTTGACCTAGGCCGTCAGAATCCTGTCTGTCCAAGATTTCGATCACGTAAGAAGAGAACCGAAAGACTACAGCTGCACGCAATTAAGGGGAAGAAGTATTTCCAAGGAGGAAAGAGAAAGGGATTTATGATTTCAACATAGCAAACCCAACAGAGCATCCAAGGACAGTGGGAGCCAAGAAAAGTCCTTGTAGAAATTAAATGTGAATCTACTTTGCCAACGGTTAAGGTGGGAGTGAAAGGAAAAGGAAGATGGTGAGAATAAATTATTTTTATTAATGAATTTTGACAAAGAAAGGAAAGGGAATGATCAGTCTCCCAGGTCAAAGAAAGACTTCATAAAGAGAGAGGTTAAAAAAAAATGGTTACTGGGGGGTGGGAGGGTAGGGATAGGGTGGATGGGTTATGGACATTGGGGAGGGTTTGTGCTTTGGTGAGTGCTGTGAAAGATGTAAGCCTGATGATTCACAGACCTGTACCCCTTGGGCAAAGAATAAAAATAAAATTAAAAAAAAAATAAAGGTGTAGGGAAGGGAAAAGCTAGTGGTGAAGGAAAGATGAAAGGACGGCGTTGGGGAGAGAGGGAGGGAGGGTGAGACAGAGAGAAGGGAGGAGGGAGAGAGAGAGGGTTGGAGACAGAGAAATGGAGAGAGGAGATGTAAGACGAAACAAAGCATGGCAAGAATCAATTCTCAGACAAGAACAGAGGCCACCTGCAGAAGATGCTGTGACACAGAACAGACTATTTGTGGAAACCCACCACTTAATTATTAGAAAACAACCAGGCGGGGCCTGGGTGGCTCAGTGTGTTAAAGCCTCTGCCTTCGGCTCAGGTCATGATCTCAGGGTCCTGGGATCGAGGCCCGCATCAGGCTCCCTGCTCAGCAGGGAGCCTGCTTCGTCCTCTCTCTCTGCCTGCCTCTCTGCCTACTTGTGATCTCTCTCTCTCTGTCAAATAAATAAATAAAATCTTAAAAAAAAAAAAGAATACAACCAGGCACCTCAGTGAAAAGCTAGATATTTTAAAATAGAACAGTCCATTTTTGTATTTCTATTTGATTTCAGAACATCTTGATACAGCTGATATTTCTATTTTCAAGGGTAAGATTCTGTTGGAAGGATTTTGTCTACAACATTTAACGGTACCCATAAACTTCCTTTATGAACCATGGAGTTAGTTAGGAAAGAGTCATAAATATCAATGTGAAGAGTGTGAAGTGTTGATGTCATGAGTGATAGCGTCATGAAAAATCAGCTTGTTTAAACAGAACCCTAAACATTTATCTCACTGAATAGAGGAGGTATTGAAACCTTGCTTTAGCATAATGTCTTTTTGATGGTTTTTATGGGGGCAAGGATCCTCAGTCTGTTATCCACAGAGAAAATTGGATGAATCAGTGCTCTCAAAATGTATTACTAAGATTCACACCACACAATGAGTGTGTATGTTTAACCTTTACAAAGAGCTTGAAGGAGAGACTTTTTTTTTAAGACGTCCGTTAAAAACCATTGGAAATGTATTTTTCTCAAGAGGTTATTGATTCGGTAATGCTGCAAAACTACAGAGTGAAAAGTATGTAGGGTTACACCAGAATCATTTCTCTGTGTCTTGTTACACTTTTTGAATTTTTTAATAAATAAGATGAAGAGTAAATACAAGGAAAGTGAGTGAAATTAAATTAATATTTGTCTCTGTATCCTGAATGCCCTAAGAGATCTGGAAATACTGTGAAAGAAGAACATTATACGTTATTTACATGCTGTTAACAAAACGGAAAAGGATGTTATATTTCCTCTACCTCAGGAATAAGGAGCCACATTTTATAATGGACAAACGTCTCCTAACAAAGAGAATGGAACTAGAAAGGGACTGGGTTTTTCACACTGGAGTTCTAGAAAAATATTATGAAGAAGCAGAGATATAAATAATTCTTTTGGAAAGGACATTGAGAGACATCTAACCTATGATCAGTACAGAATTTCTTCTACGTTGTCCATCTTAAAGTATAATAAGCACTAAGTACGGACCAGTCACCAGGTTTGCGAGGGTGAATGACGTATGTTTCCCACACTCAGGAAATTATAGTACACAAGTAAAAAATAGCTGGGAAATTGTAGGTAAGACACAAGATATGTTGTATAAAAATTGTACGAAACGATTTTTGTCATCAGTACAGCAACGACATAGAGGAGGGAGGGAGTCACTGTCACGCGGTGCATGAGAGGAGGCATCCGGGAGAAGGGACGTGTCCGAGCACCGTAAGTGCAAGGTGGGCGTCTGAGAATTACACGCACTTACCAGGAAGACACGTGGATGTCTGTCTGGATAATACCGAGGCAATTTTGACCTCTCTGAAGTCTGCTTGAAGCATATGATGGACGGCCGTGCTTAGGGACAGTGTTTCAGTCCTTCTGAATCCTAACACGCCTGTACGGACCTGCAGCCCAGACTAAGGGAAAGCCTGGGGAGGTGGGTGGGTGTTGGGCCACCTGCGTTCTCAGTGTCTGAGCGTCAGGCCGACATACCCATTATCTCTGCCGGGAAGCACCAAGAGGTGGGGCAGAGACCGGAGTGGGACGTGGTTTAGAGAGATCCCAGGAGTGGACCGCGTAGAGCACGGCCGGGGGAAGCACAGGGCCGTTAGGTAGAAAGGGACCGCAAGGGTGCAGACACACAGAAGGGACGACTAGTATGGCAACACACCCGTGAGGCCGAGGTCCAAGGTACATTCCTCGGATAGGGAGTAAAAGGAGGAGCTGAAGACAAATGCTTGGCACGTGACACAGAGGGACTTAATTGATATTAATACTCCAGGAATGGTCTACCCCTGGGTGGAATGGATGGTTTCAGCCACTGGTGCTCAGGATTCTCAGAAAGACCGTGAGGGGCCGCTGAGCAATGTAACCTCCTCTGTGACAGTTTTAAGACACTCAGGATGTCACTTACTTTGTGGTGATAATATCCCAGGTGCCCGTGATTAGTGAACATCGCTGTCTTCATAGACCTTTAGCTGCCGCATAAATCAGCAGTGTGTGTGCTTTACTGAGCACTTGTAAATAACTTACAAATTAATTTCTCCTGTTGTTCAGATAATTCTGCAGAAGGATGAATCAAATTAAAGTTGCTCTGTCTGTTGTTTGGCAGAACAGAGGGAAACCGAACTTCCCATTAACTTATTCAAAGCAGGACATATATGTACATTTATGGTTACTGTAACAATAATTCGTAAAAGCTCCCTTTGATGTTTGGGCATATGGTGCCTACAAAGTCAACTCCCTCACATCGAAACAATATCCTTGGACCATTTCACAAATAACGAAACGATAAAGAAGAAGGTTCATCTCTGCTGAAATGCCTTTCAGTGAGAGATTAGCACTGAAGTTTATTACATCAGACGAGCTTTATAGGAAACAAGGGTCTGGCTCTCACTTTAAACCCTTCGCATAACTTTCCAGGACCACACTGTACTCAGTTCTTGGCTCGGGAACGTAGGTGCTACAAAGAAAAGAAAACGATCCAAGAAGCTTTGGGCTTTTATCGGTAACATTTTCTAACTGCATGCTCAATATCAGGTTTTTTATTTTTATTTTTATTTTTTTTAAGATTTTATTTATTTATTTGACACAGAGACAGAGATCACAAGGAGGCAGAGAGGCAGGCAGAGAGAGAGGAGGAAGCAGGCTCCCGGCTGAGCAGAGAGCCTGCTGCGGGCCTCGATCCCAGGACCCTGAGATCATGACCTGAGCCAAAGGCAGAGGTTTTAACCCACTGAGCCACCCAGGCGCCCGCAATATCAGGTTTTTTAAAAGAAAGATGTCTCATCGTAGTTACTACTACTGTGTTTGCTCTTTCTGATGACCATGCACTAATCTATTGTATCATATCATCGAAAAGGTGAAGCTCACTGTCCTAGTGGATAACTTGACAGGGTTTGTATCCTTGGCGAATCCAATCATGGGGAAATTAGTGATGTGAGATACAAACAAGAAATTGCAAAATAACCAACATAGTTGAACAGAAAGCTTCCAGTTTTATTGAGGTGTAATTTACCCTGACTCAGACCCATCCATTTTAAGTGTACAGCTGTTGGGTCGTGAATATTTTATAATGTTGGGTAAATATTGCCATGGTCAGGATATAGAACCTTTCCCTCATCTTACATATTTCTCTTCTGTCGATTTGCATTGGTCCCCTCATAAAACTCCTGGCCTGAGGCAAAAAGTGATAGACTTTTCGTCACAACAGTTCGAGTTTTTCATATTGTCACATTAGTGAAATCATACAGTTGTAGCCTTTGTGTTTGATTTATCTTATTTAGCATTATGTGTTCACGATGTATCACCACTGTGGGTGAGTCGGCTGCTGAGTCCTATCCCCTGTCATGGAGGTACCGTAACTTGCATGTCTACTCACTAGTCGACAGATGTTTGAATTTTTAAAAAGGATTTGGCTATTGTGAATAATACTGCCACGGTCTACCAGGGGGAAGGTATGAGGGAAAGAACAGTAAGAAGGATGTAAAGAAGGGTCATGAGCCAAGGAAGGCGGGTGGCCTTCAGAAGCTAGAGAAGGCAAGGAAGTCAGCTCTTCCTGGAAGCCCCTGCAAGGGGTGCCGCCCTGCCAGCTCTGTCCTTCCTGACGGTGCGCAGACCAAACTGTGTTGTCCGAAGCCTCCAGTTCATGGTGATCTGCTACAAGAGCAACGGGACTAGTACTGATTCTGGTTTGTCCACGTTCGGGTGTGGAGAGGTGTTTTCATTTTCTTGGGTACACACGGAGGAGAACGGCTGAGTCACACAGAGCATATACAGTGTTATTTCAAACAGCCAGATCACCTCAAAGCAGACTGCGTGCCAAGAGCAGGAGAACACTCCCGGCGATCTCCAAGACTGTTGTCCCATGTGACTGTCACTGAAATTAACTTAGGGACTCTCGGGATAAGTTACCTTTTGTGACTAAAACTATGTCATTGGGAGTCAAAGAGAACTATGCTTTGGTCCCTGACTAATGGTATAACGTTGGCAAGGCCGCCCAGCTTCTTACTCTGCCGCTTCTTTATCTACACACGGGACAGCAGCATAAGTGAGAATACGCGTACGGACGGAACAGGAGAATCGGGCCCACTGTTCACATTAAATATTAGGATTAGGAATATTTGGCAATTCCTATAAAGACGCTCCTTAAAAACAATGTGTGTCTGTGTGTGTGCCTGTCCCGAGTGGCTGGTGGAAATTATAACCACGTGTGATTGTGAAAGGTGTTAGTTAAAAAAGTATTTTCAAGTTTCATTCATAAATGATCTGTCCAGTTCAGGTAAAACCAATTATCCTATACCTTAAACATATACTTTAAAGTTGTATTGGTCAGCATAAGAAGACGGTAAGGGTATATAATCAACAAAGTAAATTACCATAAATAATAAACTGATATTGTTCCATAGGTTATATAAGAAATACCAGAATGTGCATGTCGGGAGAGGGGAAGACGGGGTAAATCTGGCCGAACTTCTAAACTCGCCACAGGTTTATAGTACATACAGCAAACTGAGTCACCGCCGTCTGTGTCCGTATCCGCGTCTAATCTCTATGTATCTTTCTGTACATCTCAAGCCGCAAACCTACATCAGAGGTAGGGACGCGTTCTTCCAGAATATCTGGCTCTCTGGTTGTGTGCCCTCCTCCGCCACTGATGGCTCCTGTCGAGATCCATCAACGCCTTAAAGGTTGCGCTATGGTAATATCCTAATTCTATCATCCTTTCCTCATTGATTATTATGAATATCAGCATAAAGTGTAAATTCCCTCGTCAACTTGAGGTGATTTTGCACAAGAGTGTCAAGATAAATTCTTGGTAGTTTTCTAAATATCCAGGTGGTTTACTAGCATCCTCGTAACATGACAACCCCTCCCCCCATCCTGTTGCCTCAGGTGAAGTTAGCATTCCATTCAATTATTATTTAAGTGGGTTCTGACAGAATTGAAGAAGAAAAACTATCTTGGGGGAAAAATAAAGCACAACGTTCATTTGAATAGGAAAGAGTAGAGGTTAGTTTTATGAAGCAGTTAGTTAAACAGTAATGGGAAAAATGCACATATTGTGCCTTCTGTTTCAGTGGTAAGAGAAATTTCAGGTATGTGGGAAGAACAAAAGTTGATTATTTTTTAAATCTTCTAACCATGCCTTTTAAAATGTAACTATTAAGCAGTAACAAAAACTCAAAACACCCCAAAACTCCCAAGCCACGATTCGTTCTGTTTCAATGTGAACATTGTAAACCATCTTCCACGTGTCTAATGCAAATCAGAATTTTCTGTGAAAAGATTCTGAAGATCTTCAATGCTTATTGCTTAGAAAACAAGCTCATTTTTTGGAGCTTCCTAACATTCAAGTGGTCACTGTAGACACAAACTCAAAGACAGGAAAAATTAAGGAGTGTAGAACAAAACATTCACCTCAAAGTAATGGTGAAGATTACTACGGACGGGCCGACTCCTACAGGCTAATCTCTGAATGAGATTATAAACAGTTACACTTCTTAATGAAATAATGCACCCAGGAAATGCCCATCAATGTTGCTAAAACCCTATGTGAAAGCTTTATGGGAACTTCATGACAATGCCGAACTCCACCCGGAAAACAATGATGGTTAAAAAGTGTCCCCACTTCTTTTTACTTGAAGAAGGAGCTTCCGACAAAGAATCATCTTTCTACATCGGACTTAAAAAGACTCACAAATGATCCCCCCTTTTCCTAACCTATGACAAGGCCACACACAGACCCTCCAAATCCCCATTCTTCGCCTCATGATGAGCTGAACTATTTCTCCCCACTGACCAATCTGGACGACGTAACTGATGACTGCACTTGACCAGACTTTAGTCAGGCTTCTTTCCTGGGCTGCCATTTGGACTCCCTGTCAGTCTGGGTCAGCACCAGAACGCAGAACAATCCTCTGTGTCCCTTTCCAAGCTTAAGAAAAGAAAAAGAGACAAAGTCAGGGAGAGAAACTAAGCCAATGCAGGAAGGGAGCGAGGGAGGCAGGAAAAAGCGGCAGGAGCGGCAAAGGAAACGAGGACGGAAGGAGGAGGAGGAAGACCACAAGGAGAAACATCCGCCCGACTGTCTGACTCCGCCACACAGGCATCTGGTCCTGTCTAGCTTCCTCTATCCCCCTGATGAAAGGACAGCCCTTTTGCCTGGTCTCTGCGATGCCTGTAGATTTCACAGGCAGCATCCCCTTTGCTGCAACAGTCACTTTCTCCAGCAGAGCTGCCCCAGCTGTTACAATGCTCTTTCCCAACAGCGTGTCCTTACCACAGCTCAGACTGGGTTTATTTGCTATCTGTAACGGAGGTAAACTGTCACTACCCAGACGGATCTGTTTTATCACTAAAAGTAAGAAAAGGCAGACAGCAAAAAAAAACAAAACCAAAAATAAGACCAAAACAAACAAACCAACCAGAAATGACTTGGTAGGCTGCAATAGGGAGTATACACCACTACCTATACAGTATTCTCACCAACAACAAACTAACAAACTTGAATCTGAATCTAATCAGGCCTAATCTACACCCCTTATAGGAAAAAGACAAGATGGAAGAATAAATTTGTTTGTTTGTTTGTTTGTTTGCTTTAAGCATGAGGACACAAAGTAGCAAATCAAGACCATGGGGGATTCTATAGGACACATGACCCACTTCCTTCAATGAACTAATGTCCTGAAGAAAATGGGGAAATGAGGGCGCCTGGGTGGCTCAGTTGTTAAGTATCTGCTTTTGGCTCAGGTCATGATCCCAGGGTCCTGCTTGGCGGGAAGCCTGCTTCTCCCTCTCCCACTCTATCTGCTCGTGTTCCCTCTCTCGCTCTGTCTCTCTCTATCAAATGAATAAATAAAATATTAAAAAAAAAAGAAAGTAGGGAAATGAAGGGAAATCTTAGGTTCAAAAAAGCTTAAAAGATATAAGAATGATGCCTAAGCTTTAACTATCTGTAAAGAGATATTTTGAGACAATGAAGGAAAATTGACCTTGGGCAGAATATTAGATGATATTAAGGAATTATCATTAATTTTGTTGGGTCTTATTACAGTTCTAGTTTTAAAACGAGATATCCTAAAATATTTATAAGTGAAATGGTATGACAGCTGATATTTGTTTTAAAATACTCAGAAAAATATAAACATGGCGGGCACAGATGAAACAAGGGCAGCCCCTGCTGCTATTATCTTCTGATCAACCACGTGATGGGCACCTAAGAGTTCCTCATGCTAGTCTTTATGAATTCCTGTGTTTGAACGTTTTCATAATCAATGGTTAAAATGATGGTTCTGGACTTCCGGTTTTAGCTCTGTCATGGAAAGGGCTTGCAAGTCATCAGTTCTGTCCTTTGAACAAGAAAAAAAGCTGAACAGACTAAAAATTGACAACTTTTCTTGGACTCATCAGAGAATTAAGGTCACAAGGAAAATGGAATCACTAAATCTGGAGAGGCACAAAAATATACAGAATAAAGCCACAAATAGCTTATCTGGAACAGAAGCTACTGGAACCATAAATTGGTAGGAACCCTCAAGTGGTGATTCTCATGACTCGGTACTTGTGGACTACCATCAGATGAGATGCTGTGGGGGCCAAGTCTGAGGGGACAACCACACGGTCATGGGTTTTACCTCCAGAAACCCCACCAGGTCCTCCAAAAACATTATCCCCTTGAGTGTCTGGCAGGAAGAGGAGAAAATTAAGCATTCTGAAAATCTGAAATATTTCAGAATATTTTTAATAATAAAAGCCTATTCTCCAAGGAAAAGACGACCCCATCCTCACCCTAGGGAAGGGTAATCATCCCAAACTAGCCTCCCGTCTCACCTAAGGGGAGAAAAAAATGTTAGCAAACACTTGTGAGAGAGGCAGTCCTGAGGCCCCCAAACTAAAACCTGAATTATAATTTTACAATTATAGAATACCTCTTGTCCCCTCATACTCTACGTGCACATCACGAGGGTTTCAGTACAACAATGGATTGTAGTTCAAAGAGCTGCAAAACAAAGACTGCACAAAACAGAGCTGCTCTTTGTTTTCCTTTGCCAAAAATAATGGCAGAGACAAACACAAGGACATGAGAAGGAGCTGAGCTGGAAACACCCACTCCAGCAACCATGGGATGTAGACCAGCTCCTAGCAGGACTATCACAGACCTTCCACTGAGGACCTACTCAGTTCCTGCTCCCTGACACACATGCCTGGCTTTCAAAGAAAAATCACAAGGCAAGCTAAAAGCCAAAGAAAAACAAAGTCTGAAGACTTTGACCTAGCACATGATTGGTTTTATTCTAATTCAAAACCTTTGCTGAATTAGTAACAAAAGATGTGATTGACAAATATTTGTAACATTCTAAGTGACAACGTATATTCTTGCTTCTCTTAATCTGAAAACATTTCTAGGACATGTTTGCTGAGATCTGCAGGAATATGTGAGAGCTGATTTTGTAGCTAAACAACCATAATTTTTAAAACCAGTTATTTTTATAAAATTGTAGTGTTCATGCCTAAACTCATATCAAGTACACAGATTCTTTAATTTTCTTGAGGGGAAAAAAAAATATCTGAACTTCTAAATTCCTAAGGAAAATAATTTTTTTTCCTGTAAATAAAGTCTCCTCCCGATACAAAACAAACAAAGAGAAACCGCCGGCCTTGGCTCTATCAACTCTTTCAGTGACAAAGTTCTTTAACACCTGACAAGGTTAATACAAGCAATTTATTCCAAAGGTGAGTGTTATCTCAGTAAGGGTAGAATTGTTCCAGAGAAAAAAACCACAGAAGAACAAGAGCCACTGTGGGAAAACGAACAACTCGAACTCTCATGAATGGCCCAGCAGCTGCAGGGTATCTAGAGAGGGAAATGACATACTTAGAGGGAAAGAGAAACGGCGGAAGGAGAGCTAAATTAGATAGGTTTGGACTCTGAATAGGGAAGAAACTGAAGCCATGCAATGCAAAGTTGAGTGCACTAAATTCACTGGAGTGACTTAATTATTATTATGTATTGACAGCATGGTAAGGTTTCACGGTTGCTAAGCAATACTCAGAAAACAAGCATTCTGTCTGGTACTCCTGCAGGGAAGGGGGCAGGAGGAGGCAGGAAACAGATGAAGCCAGACGGGTTGCAGGTAGATAATTAATAAAGCGCTATTATGGATATAGGATATTTCCTAACACCCTGCTCCTTCCAGTTTAGTTGTTCAAAGTTCTCCTCAATAAGAGAGTTCACATTCCACCGATGACATAAAAATATAAGTGCATTTTTACTGGTCGACCTGCCATGAGAAAACCGATACCTTTCACTCAGGTATGCGTTGTTTGCTCAGTGACAACCATATGCTAGATTGAAAATCCTGGATTTAGAACAGTTTTCCACACTGCAGCTGAGAACGTAGAGGGGAAACAGGGAGGAAAGAATTTATCATCAGATTCTAAAGAATATCAGAACAATGATAATCATGACGGAGTGGTAGCTATGATACAATATTCCTCTCACATAACGGAGAACAAATAAACAAACCCAAAGTAATCAGTAAACTGGCAGCGTCATCAACAATTTATTTTCACAATCTCTGTCCACCAGAGCCACCTGCAAGGAGCCTCCCCGCTCCGTAAGAGGAAGAATGTCACACACTGGAATAATAATCCCACGAGGTCAGAGTATGTCTGTTTACTATCGAATAAAACCACTCAACTTTCTGCAACTTGGTCAACATTTTTCTCTTAATGAAAGATGCTCTGTGTTGAAAAAATAAATGAGGTATACCCTTGTTGGCAAAGGGAAGGAAGTAGGCAAGAAATCTGACATTGAGTTGCTGCCTTGGGGTCCCAGGCCAGTTAGCAAATCCTCATCACTACCAAGGTGAGCCATCGGCATTTCTTGGGTGTCGCCTGAGGCTGAGCCCGTGTTGTAAATACCCTGGGTGACATGCAATTCGAGCAGAAAACAGGGCTACCAATAACACAGGCAGGTTAGTGATGATCTCACGGTTAGGTCTCCTCTGTTAAACTTTAATGCAGAAATCTGAAGGCTGGCTTCAGGGTCCCTGAAGTCCCCCGCAGAAAGGAGACCCACTCTCCATGCTAGTGCCTTACCTGAAGCCCCAAGCAGGAACTGACCAGGAATGACTTACTTCTGTGATGCAAAACATTTTATTTACTTTTGAGTCTTGCCATTTCCTCAACACTGCCTTTAAACCCAGCTGGTTTCCAAGAGCTACTGACCCATGGACTCTGTCCTGGTATTTCCTCCTCACGCCCCTGTTTTCATGGGGGCCTGTATGGTTTTTCATGTAGCCCGTCGTGGCAATAATCGATTTTTCTCCCTATCCCAGAAGCTACCTCACACTGTCCGTCATACACTCTGTGAGAGAATGACCTACCTAAACAATTACATGATCAACACATTCATTCTTCTTCACTGTCTCCAGGAAATACCTGCATTTCTTAACTCGGCATGCTAGATATCTGAGGACCTCGCTCCACGCTTCCCGCCCCTTCTTCCCCCTTCCCCCTGCTGCTAGCTCCTGTGCCTTCACACCTGTTCCTGGCTTTGACCACAATCTGCTCTTCACAACTGACATTCTTTAGGCCACGGTACAAATTTTTTTCCATCTGTGCATATTCAACTTTTCAAACAAGTTACCTTCTATGGGTTTTTGGAACCAGTTTGCTCAGGGTCCTTGTTTCAGCAGCTTTCAATCAACAGCCCCCCCACCCCCCGCCCCGAACCATTCCAGGGCAGCCCATTTTCCTTGTGCTGTGAGCGCCCAAGTGCAGCTTTAACTTCACTTTTACTCACTGCACCTCAGTCGTTGGTTTCATTAGGGGTCTTTCCACTGGATCAAGCTCCTTGTGGACAGGGACTTTGGCCTTAATGTTCTATAAATCGTTGTGTATAGAACTGTCTGGAACATAGTAAGAAGCCCACTAATGTTTGTTAAATGAGTTAACAGTCTGTAATAATGACAACTGTTATCAAGACAGGTCTTTTAATTCTCTCCTTCTCTCTGATTTCACATTAATCTCAAGAAAATAACTCATCATTTTACTCCCATTTTGGAAATTTTCAAACACTCCTTATTGTCAAGGGTGTGACCTGCAGACGTCTCTTCTAGGAGTTCATTTCCTTATTTGAAAAGCTCCTTCTCTAGGTATCATGTGCCTCAGACAGGCAGAAACAATCACCTCCTCTTCTTCCCACATCCCTGCCCACCTCTGTCTTCACATCTCTGGGCATGCATCCCTTAGGCAGTTAGTATTTTTCATTATTTACAAGTATGGAATTAGCACTTGGAAAAGAGCACAGATAATCCAGTAACATCTCATTTTATTTCATTTTATTTCTACTTTTAGGGTGATTTATTAGTTCCCTATTGTATTAGTTAAAAGGAAGGGCTATACATGCTATTAATTTTTATCTCCCATAGTATCTTTTTTTTTTAAGATTTTATTTATTTATTAGACAGAGAGAGAGATTACAAGTAGGCAGAGAGACAGGCAGAGAGAGAGGAGGAAGCAGGCTCCCCGCTGAGCAGAGAGACCGATTCGGGACTCAATCCCAGGACCCTGAGATCGTGACCTGAGCCGAAGGCAGAGGCTTTAACCCACTGAGCCACCCAGGCGCCCCATCTCCTATAGTATCTTGCACATCACAGCAGATCACCGTATTTGTTGTGTGAGAAAAATGAATTAATGAATGAATAATGGGTGAGGGGTTAGTGTGTGTGTGTGCAGCAAGCTGATTGCTATAATTAATCACAGAGATTCTGTCTTACATTTCTTGAGTCTTTCTTTTCTTCTTTTTTTTTTAGCTAATATGTTGAGGATTTCAGTTAAGTCTGTCACATAAATAAGATAATTGTAGAGTGATTAGCAGGGAGTTAAGTCATGTTTAATAACTAAATGCTATCATTCCACATCTTTTAAAAGCCCAGTAACAAGAAAGCAGAGGCTGCCGTGCAGCACAGAACCAAGAGGATCATGGGAAACGCGTCTGTGGGTAGAGTCAGGCACGGATGTCCTCCTCCATACGCCCTCATCATGTCCAGCATCTGAGTCTTATGCAAGAGTGGAAGGAAGCAGGAAGGGAAAGGAACCACAGAAAAAAGGGTATTTTGAGTAACTTTCTGATTAGAAGAGGGAAGCTGACTTGGATCAGTGTAGACCCAGACCCCAGAAGGCATGAAAAACTTAACCCGAAGGGACCTGTAATTAGACTATTCTTAGAGCACGTTAACACCTCATTAATCTGAGTGGGCTATGACCTTAACATGTGAGGGATTATAATAATTACCTTGGGAATAGCAGAGAGTTCCCCTCTTTGTAACTTCAGTGTTTCTCTGAGTTTAGTGAAATACCAGATACTGCTGGTCCAGTTCAAACTCAGTGTTCAGAGACAGTATCCACCAGTACATTCAGGGATGTCAGAAAGCCACCATGTGATCAGAGACAGGACGGGCACGGGACTGGATCAGTGTAAACCACTCCTACGAGGAATTACAAAGCCATCCCACATCAGAGAATCATTACTGGGAGAAAAATTTAAATACAGGCATAATAAATAAATCCTACCGTTAGGTCAATTAAGGACTGTTTAATGAAAAGTCTTAACCATGCAAACAATTGATTTATAAATTCCATTTCTAGGAACTGAAGGTCAATAAATAAGTGGAGTATACAGATTTGGTTAGAGAGATGGTTATTGCAGAACTGCTCATTAGAAAAGAAAATTGCAAGAAGCCAAACATTCAATACTACAGTGCACAGCCTACTCTGCAGCCAGGAAGATACTGAGTAGATTTATGTTTACTCCCTTGGGTAGCTCTTCTCAAATGCACAAGCAGAGACCACCAGTGACAGCTCGCACGGACTGCAGGTGTAAGGACGAGAACCACTAGCCTTGCTGTCAGTGTTAGTGACAGCTGCTTTGCCCGGCGAGCTGCTCAGGATTTAGGGGTCTAAGCCTCTCCAAGGACAAAATGGTCTGCCCAGTACAATGGCTTTCGGTGCCTACTATAGTGTGAGAGATTTTTATTTCAGTGTTAGTGATATAATCAGAAAAACCGCCATTCATCCCGGACGCCCACACCCACACCTCTCCTCCGCTTTGCGGCTACTTTGCAGTACTGAGCTGCTAAGTCATGAAGTCATGAGACTGTGGTCGGAATGTCGACCCTCACTGCGTTTCCTTACTCTTCACCACACACTTGGGAGCTAGGATGAAAGCAAAAGTGCTTCCAACGGCATTATTATTGTGGATTATGCAAACTAGGTATGGGTTTACGAAGAGATTTGGGAAATAACCATGAAATTTTCCATTGCATTCGGTCAGTTAGTATTAGCATCAGATTGTTTTTCCGCCATGGGTACGGCCCTCCCACAAAACAAGAACGCAGTCTGCTAAAGAACTGGGGCTCGGGCGCCTGGGTGGCTCAGTGGGTTAAAGCCTCTGCTTTCGGCTCAGGTCATGATCTCAGGGTCCTGGGATCAAGGCCCGCATCAGGCTCTCTGCTCAGCGGGGAGCCTGCTTCCTCCTCTCTCTCTGCCTGCCTCTCTGCCTACTTGTGATCTCTCTCTCTGTGTCAAATAAATAAATAAAATCTATTAAAAGAAAAAAGAACTGGGACTCATGCACAGAATACAGGTCTTAGCCTAACTGCACAGCTATTTCAACTACGTCAATCTCTTACCCTTTTCTTGACCTTCTAGACCTGGCTTTTCGGAACTGCTGCAGTCACTAGGATGCAGAGTCTACGCTAAGCCCGAGAAACTGCCTTCTTTACTTTTCCATCCCTTTTTTCCTTCTGTGTAGTTTCTTATGCAACCAATTACCATACACTTCGTGGCTTAAAATAATACAAACGCATTCTTGTAGTTCCACAAGTCAGAAGTCCAAAATGGGTCTCACTGCGTTAAAATCAAGGTGTCAGTAGGACTGCAGTCCTTCTGGAGGCTGTAGGGGAAAATGCATTTCCTTCAACAGTTTCTGGAAGCCACTCAGTTTCCCTGGCTCACGGCCTCCCTCTCCATCCTCAAAGTCAGCAGAATAATATCTACACATCTCTCTTTCTGTCTTTCCTGCATGTGCATGCGTGTGCACACAACACACACCCCTGTCCCACCCCTGCCTGATCCTTCCCCTCGTAAGGGCCCTGTGGTTACACTGACCCTCCTGGATAATGCAGGACAAAGTCCCCATCACAAACGCATTAACCTTTAAGGTAACATACTCAGGGAGTCCAGGGAGTAGGACACTGACATTTTTGGAGGGACCACGTTTCTGTCTACCATGCTTTCCTTCTGAATAATCCTTCACACCAAAATAATTCTGAAACATTCATCTCTTCATATTCCTTAGTGATTCCCCATCAATTTCAGGGCAAAATTCAAGACCTTGCCATGCAGAACCCAGCTCAGTAAATCTCACGTCCATCCGTAAGTTGCATGAGTCCTCTAGTAGTATCTTTTTATTCCAGCTGTCCTGACACTGTTCTGAATCTTCCTCCCTACACATGGCCTCTTTCCTTGGTCCACACAGGGGACAAGAGAGAAATACATGAAGCAATAACATGATAGATTGAGGAAAGAGGAGAGTTTAGTGGTATATTTAGGAAGTAGAATTATCTTTGCTTAGTGAACTCTTAATTACGGGGTACTCTGAGCTGACAGGTGTGAGAGAGGAAACTAGGAAAACCAAATTCTGAATAAAGAACAGGTCTGGGGGTGGAGAAAGATCATGGGCTTGGTTTATTACATACAGAAAAAAATATGCAGTAGATGTTAGGATAAGAGCATTACTAACTTTCATGAAAAATTCAATACTACCATTCATATCAATGATTTTGAGTCCGTTTAATTATTTATTTGACTTACCCATTTTTAAAACCAAGATAAACATCTGACAATACAAGGGGCTATCACTGTCTAAAAAGACTCCCCCGTAGGGGCCTTTGGATGTTCCTCTTAAGTTGTTCTGCACAAGCCTGCAAGACCAATGCAAATGACAAATGAGGAAATAATTTTTGATTTGGATGGCAGTGCCAAGCATCTTGTCAGCTGTAAAAGACAGTTGGCCCATAATCTTTAGATGTTAGTCTATTCAGTTCTTTTGATTTAATTCCACAGGCAGGCTGTGAATAGCTAACTTCATGATATTTGTCTTAGGTTTGCTTGCAAAGCTTTATTTGATGCCGATTCATAAATAATACTTGCTGCATTAGAGGATCTCATTACCCTTCATTAGGAAGAGCATACTAAATGGAACTTAGGATTCCTTGTCAGGCACTGCCTTTGGGATGAAGAAGCCAAGAAGGCAAGGGCACCGCAGTTTGCTGGCGCAAAGAGGCAAGAAAATGCAGGCTCGGGTCCTCTTGTCTTTGATACTTTGCATAACCTCGGTCTTGTAACAGAAGACCAAACTTTGACTCATGTCTCATTAACAGATAAGAACAATGAGTAAGACTTTAAGTGAGTAGATGTTCATTACATCCCAGCCCTCCAGGAATACGGTGCCTGGCACAAGTGGTTGATAAGTCATCTTTAAGTAAATACCAATAGCAACATTAATTTTTCCCATATGTGAAATCAATTATATTTATTCATCAGAAATTCTAAAATCCTCCTAAATGGGGATTAAATATTCTTTATGTGACAATTATAACATTTATGAAAATTTCCCTTCACACACACACACACCTCTAGACAGACAGACAGACAGACAGACACACACACACACACACACACACCCCTTAATTGGACAAAGATATAATCCCTGCCTGGAGCTTTTCCCTTATTTTGTTATTTTAATGCTTGCAACATATCTTAGGTTGACAAAGAAATAGAAAATGCAGTCTTTTATCTCAAAGAGCTTATGGCAGAGATGACACAGCAAATAGAACGGGACACACTGGAATAGTCCTATTAGTCAAGTCACTGATTTCAGACACATTTGTATCATTTTTAGGATACATACAAAATATCTAGGAACAGAGTGTTACGATAAATCAAAACAATGTTTTCTGCTAAAATATTTTAAACCAGCTTCTTCAAAGAAAGAGTATTATCTAGAAATAGGAACATTTGGATTTTTGAGAAGCCAGTTTTGCAGAGATTTAGAAACAAGTCGAGGCCAATGATTCAGAACACGGAGGACATTTAGTGACAGTGGGGCAGAACTCTGTGGCATGAGGTCCTCACGGTGTTACCACAGCTCCTAGCTGCTCCGTCAGCAGGCTGGGCGGCCCACGTGTGCAGAAAGAATGAGGGTGACAGCGTAACAGAGGCCCCATGTAAGACAGAGGACAGATGCTTCAGCGCTAAGCCACATGTGCAGGGCAGGTAGGGTTGGTGGGCCATGGGGTAAGGTGGTTAGAGAGGTGACCCCAATCAGTGAGTTCTGCAGAAAAGGAGCAGGAGACGTGGATGCAGATGTATACAGATACACAGATCCATGTGGTCAAATGAAATGAAAGTTCTCATAAATTCCAGCGAGGGAGAACCCACTGATTTCCTTGTTCAGACCTAGGAAACAGTTGAAGATGAAAAAAATGGAAACAATCTAACCAATTCATAGAAATGGATGGGGAAAGAGTGGAGCTGACCGATTTCCCCAGGGACCCATAATAAATCAAACAGACTCAGAATCGGCGTGCTGCAAAGATGATCCCCGTGACAGACCTGCGTGGGGCCTGGATTGAACTGGGAGTCAGAAAGAGGGAGAGCTGAATTTCGTTATTACTGAGTGCGAGGAGCGGCTATTGAAATGACGTTAGTTAGAGAGGGAAGAAGAAAGGAAAGCACACATGTGGCCTCCAAACCAGCCTTTTCCTGAAGAAGTATTTCATAATCACACGTCATTTTCATACAGGCAAACAGGAAGCTCACTGAGGAGTTAAACAACAGGATATTCTGGGATTGTTTTGGGTTTTGAAAGTTGTTTTTTTAAAATTGTTATTTAAATTTAACTTAGTTAACAGTGTACTACTAGTTTCAGGGGTAGAATTTAGTGATCAGTTGCATCTAACACCCAGTGCTCATTCCATCAATGGGCATTTAAGTTGCTTTAAATGACTTTATTAGTCAAGATTCTCCAGAGAAACTGAACTACCACAGAGATCTTTTAGAAAGATAATGAGAGGAGAAAATCTAAGTGACACTAGCAGGTAACATACAAATAATCCCTCCATCTTTAGAATCTGATTTAGAATCTGATTTGTCAATTCTTTGCTTCATTTTTTTTCTTCTTTACAGAGGACAAATTTTTAGTTTCTTTTCCGAGGGAGGGTTAAAAATGTATGAGCTTTCTAGCTAGTTATAGTAAACCCCAGGAAGTTGCAATATTCAACAAAGACTGAATCACTCACAAAAACCACTGCAAATGAAGGCAATGTTCCGGCAGCTTTTCCGTAGTGGCTAATTAAATATTTACATGAAAGAAAGTGATGTATCTCAATAAAAGAAATACGTTCAATTTACAAGAGTTGCAGAGTGTATTGTCATCAATTTCAAGAAAAGAGAGATCGCAGAGACTGACGCAGTCACACTGAAATACAAAAACCCTGCCCTTTGTCCTGACGTCACTTTCTTCTTTTTGCAGCTAGATTCTAATACTATAGCGCAAATTTATTAGGTCTATTTTTTTTTTCCATTTCAAATTGAACTTCAAACTTTCCAATTTGCAAATTTAGTGCCTAAAACGAACACTTCACTACTGCAAGGCACTCGTCCTATGTTGTCTTTCATAGTGCTTGCCGTCTGCTGGCATCACCCGTGGTCAAATCTTATAATAACATGTAATAACAAAATGCTCAGAGCAGCTGAAAACTGACTTGCTGCTGCCGAATCCTCATTTATTTTTAGGATTTCCAAGAAACCAAATTGTTCAACCATGCTCAACTCTGCATCTAAGATGTAATGTCAAGTCGGAAAATGGCTTCATAAAACATTTCAACATCATAAACGCACTTCAAAGAAAACACTCTTGATGACTCCCGCTCTAAGTCTGGCTTTAAATATGCACCACAACTGAAATATGGTCACAGAATAAGAATCCTCTGAGGTCACGATGCCTCTGAAAAAAATACACCGTCATCATCGGTCACTCTTTTTCTGGGGGGAAGGAGAGAAGTGGGAAGAAAAATCCCTCAGCAGGTTCATTATGGGCTTTGCCAAAACAGACTCTCCATTCACTTATGGAAGTGAAAACATCGTATATATTATTTTTAATAATATTAAAAAATATTATTTTAGTTTGTAATATATTACTCCAGATGGATAGGAATAAAGTAGACATTGCAACAGTAACTGGAGCCAGAAGGTAACATGTTGCTTCTGAAAGCCTTTGCGGTTCTGTCTTACTTCCAGGAACAAGTGAACGTTCACGGCTGTTTTTTGCCTCAAGGCGATAAACCGCTAAGGCAAATACCTCCAAGTCCTCCCATGAATGGGAAAGAGCCATGCCTGCTCCCTTGAATTTTCCCTACATTTTGTATAAAATCACAGCCTTGCCCGTTGTATATTTCCACGTGGGCGGTCGTCACTGGAAGGTTTCCCCACCGATCGCTTTTGGTTTAGGCATCCTCAGACTCACGTCTGTACGTTCAGTGGCCCATGTGACACAATGACAAAATAAAGTAGCTAATGTTGCTTTGTTAATACATTTTATTTTTCCATCCCATGACAAGATGGCAAAATAACCCGGTGTAAGATTAGTATGTCATATAATTCAGTTTAACCTTGGAGGAAAAACATATCGTGTTACTGTATTAACCATGAATAAAATGGGCGACAAGCAGAGATCTATTTTGAGAATATTACAGGGTACACTCTCTGTTCCTGAAGTTTTCCATATGAAACATGCAAGAAGAGGGGCACCTGTCTGGCTTGGCCAGTGGAGCACAGAACTCCCCATCTCAGGACTCTAAGTTCGAGCCCACAGTGAGTGTAGAGAAGACTTAAAAATAAAATCTTAAAAAAAGAGACAAGAAGAAAGGGTATCTATTTCTTCATCAAGGAGTGAAGGTAAATTACTTGTTATGTCCCATACAGGTGGTTAGGAAACTACCAAGGATTCTATCAGAGAGCTTTAAATCGTACATTCCTACCCATTACGGGATATTTTCTTCCCAGTAGTCAATACATGTCAGTGATAATGGCCAATGTGGTGGGTCAAAGTGACTTCAGAGCTGATATGAAATCTGATTTTGATCTTACTGTGTGCATGACATTACGGCCCCCAGAATTTTTACCCCTAAAAAGACGCTGTAGGTATTAGAGCATGTGTCAGAAGTGGTTCCAAATGTGGTACGGCTTCAACTTTTCAAAAGGTAAGTTTTAGAATTTGCTCCAGAGATACGCACAGCAGTAAATGCATCTAACTTGATCAATAAGGCCGTGTGTGTATTCTGAAGTTAGATCTCACAAAGCGCACGGGGGCGGGGGGGGGACTCTGACAAATTAAGCAAGTACTGCTTGCCCGTGATTGCAGGTCAGGCCTCCTTCTGCCTGTTTTATTCTCTTCTGAACACTCTTGTTTCCAGGAGAAGCCCAGCACTTACTAAGCACCCCAGGAAAGCTCACTGAGTAAAGGAAGTTTATAATTCTTGAAACCAACACTGTTCATGTTTAATTTTGAACAGAAATTTAAGGGGATCCTTTAAGGCAAAAGACTATGAAATAGATACAATGATCATATCTAGTTTAGGAAAACAGTAAAAGGAATTTGGTGGTAACATCTTTTAATACACAATACGGTTCGACTTCGCTGGCAAACAATCTTAAAACTAATAGGGCAAGAGTGAGGATCCGGTTCCTCTCAGCTGGAGATCTTTATTTGTACATTTTTACCGATGGGCACTGAAGAAATAGGAAGGAAAATGTACCCACGCCCTGGGGTGGTTAATGACCAAATGCAGTTTAGCTCTCTCTCTAACAGTCTTCAAACAAAAGATTATTTTTACCTGCATACCTCAAACTTATTTCACTAGAGAGTCTTTCGTTCAAGGGACATTTATACCCATCTGGGAGAGTGAGCATTCTGAAGAACATAGTTTTAGGAAGTGAAATAGTATTGCCTAATTCCAACTGTTCTCTAAAATAACCTATAGATGGGCGCCTGGGTGGCTCAGTGGGTTAAAGCCGCTGCCTTCGGCTCAGGTCATGATCCCAGGGTCCTGGGATCGAGGCCCACATCGGGCTCTCTGCTCGGCAGGGAGCCTGCTTCCTCCTCTCTCCTCTCTCTCTGCCTGCCTCTCTGCCTACTTGTGATCTCTCTCTCTCTGTGTCAAATGAATAAATAAAATCTTTAAAAAATAATAAAATAATAAAATAACCTATAGATTTAAAGCCAGTCAGAGACAGACAGATATCAAATGGTTTCCCTCATAGGTGGGATCTAAGAAACAAAACAAACAAGCAAAGGGGGAAGAAAAAAAAAAGGAAAGAAACAGAGAGACATGTCAAGAAACAGACTCCGAACGCCAGAGACCACACTGCTGGTCACGAGGGGGGCGGGGG
>LNAC01000224.1:1334682-1345119 GCA_002007465.1 Ailurus styani
GCTGGTCACGAGGGGGGCGGGGGGCGGTGTGGGGGCGGGCAGGTGACGGGGGTGAAGGAGGCACCTGTCGTGAGGAGCACTGGGGGGTGCATGGAAGCGCTGAGTCACTACATTGTACACCTGAAACTGGTATTACCCTGCAGGTAACTAACTGGAATTCAAATAAAAATTCAAAGTGACTTCTGTATTGGGCGCCTGGGTGGCTCAGTGGGTTAAAGCCTCTGCCTTCGGCTCAGGTCATGATCCCAGGGTCCTGGGATCGAGGCCCACATCGGGCTCTCTGCTCAGCAGGGAGCCTGCCTCCCCCTCTCTCTGCCTGCCTCTCTGCCTCCTTGTGATCTCTCTCTGTCAAATAAATAAATAAAATCTTTAAAAAAACAACAACAAAAAAAAAAACAAACAAAAAACAAAGTGACTTCTGTATTTAATGTCATTCCACTCAAAACCTAAAGAAGTTTTGGGGGTCAAGTAAAAGTTTTATTTCAAATTTAACATAGGTCCATACATACATGTATACAAGAGCACTGGATGAAAGTGAGAATTATCTTATATAAGAGAAACAAATTATTTTTTAGATTATTTGACTTAAATTGTGTAAAAATGGGGAAATTTACTATGTGGACTTTTGTCATTAACTGGGATGAGCACAGCAATTTTTCTTTTTGACTTAGTAACATGAAGAATTTGATTTTTTAAAATATTGAAGCATTATTTCATTTTTTACCTATGGGTTCTGGCTCACCATTCACCTGATATTCTCTTGCACTTGATTTGCTAAAACTTTAGTCAAGATTTTTGCATCTTATGAGTGAGATTTATTTATTTATTATTTTTTATTTACGTTTTATGCACTATATATGTTCTATTTTTGTAGCTACATATTTTTAATTACTGGGAAATTATTGGGAAATTGTCTTTCTTTCTTTTTTTTTTTTTTTGTTTGTGGTTTTTTTGTGTGTGTGTGTTCTAAATGGGTTGAATAGCCCTGGAGTTATTACGTGTTTGAAGTTTACAATAAACTAAGTTATGAAACCTTCTGGCCACATCTTTTTTGTTAGTAAGTTTTGGTAATTATCACAAAAAATTTTCCAAGTTTTTTGTCTATTCAGCTTATTAACTTCATTGTATGGTCATTTTGGTAATTTGTACATCCTACAGAATAACTACGCCCATATTTTATTATTTTATTAGCATCAAAAAATACTATGTGTCTTTATATCTTTTTGCTCACACCCAATTTTGCACAATCCCTGTAGGTTTTCATGTTCACAGGACCAATTGGTTTATATATTTTATTGTTTAAAAGGAACCAACTAATGACTTTATGTAACAATATAAACTTTTATCCCGTTTTCTACTTAATTATGTACTTTTTTTAAGGCCTGGTAACTTTTTCTTATATTATCTTTCAAATTTTAGATATGATTTTTTGATTCAATTTATTTTAATAGAATGTTAACTATAATTAAACTTTATAGTTTAATATAAAGGGGAATATTTTGACACGATTTTTCACAATTCATATAGTTTCATACGTAGTGGCATTAATACACAATGTTATTCAGAGTTCATTTTATGTAAATACAAAATAGTGTTAAAAAATGTTTCCTAATGGGGCAGCCTTAAAAATGACCCCATTGCCAGTGAGTCACTTACATAAAGACTTTTCCAGGTTAGCAGAGAAAACCTTTTCGGTGGGCCTACTTCCATGGATTCAGAGAAACCAAATTACTGAGAGTTGCAAAGAATTAGCAGGGCATTTGAAAAGCGGACATGCCTTCACCCAGACTGTGGTTTTTCATGCTCAGGTTCTCAGTCTATGAGCTTTGCTAAGGACCCTCGAGCGACTAGAAAACCACAGCTTATTTTTAATTTCTGGTTGTCAACGTCACCACATCTGTAGGGGAGAAAGCTTCTTCACTAGATGTAGAGGTGGTTTTATTTACTGTACTAATGATTCTCCATCTATTTCCACATTGTCTACAGTGAACGTAAATTATTTTCAGGAAAAACACGTTTAAAGATTTTATTTACTTATTTGTCAGAGAGAGAGAGAGGAAGAGCATGCACGAGCAGGAGGAGCAGCAGGGGGAGAAGCAGGCTCCCCGCTGAGCAGGGCGCCCCACGCTGCGCTGGATCCCAGGACCCTGAGATGATGACCTGAGCCAAAGGCAGACACTTCACCAACTGAGCCACCCCAGGCACCCCCCGAGAAATTTTTTTTTTTTTTTAAATTTAAGGTTGGGATGTAAGTTTACAATTGGAGACAAGCCCTTTGCTCTCCACACAAAAGCCATGAGATGACTATGGAAATAGGTCATAAGAAAATATGATATATAAACAGAAAAAAAATTAAAAGAATAAACAACGATTCCAAAAATAAATAAATATAAATATCTCCTGGGGGTAGAAGAGGGAGGAGAATCAGGCCGAAGCCCCTGGCCCGTTGGAAGCAAGGTGGTCGGGGGGGTGGAGGGGAAACAGGGAATGGTTTCAAAAACAGCTCAAAGACTAATATCACAGCTAGTGAGTGAGGTGGGAAACAGAGACAGGAAAGTCAGGCTCCTCCAGGAAGACCTAACCCTCTATTCATCAAAGAAAAGCAAATCAAAGCAAGCAAGAAGCATTATCTCACGCCCCTCAATTTGGCCAAGAAAACAAGAATGGAAGGAGGGAGGGACGGAACAACAAAACAGATTTCAGCCACCAGCGGAGAAATGGGAACTTTCTCATGCTGCTGGTGAGGGTTTTGAAAGCTAGTATTTATGGTCCACTCAAGGTGTTAACATTGTTCCAAACGCTTTGTACACATAACTTATTTCATCCCTGCTGCAACCCAGTAAGATAGACATTACTGTTACAGTCGCTTGACAGATGAGAAAACTTAGTCACAAGGAATTATCTTGTCAAGGTCACACAGCTAGTTCTCAGGGATTCCGACTCCAGATTCCACATAATCCTGAGAACATAAAATAGGACAACTACTTCTGAGAGCCGACGGGTAAATTATAGTTAAGTTGGAGAGGCACACACTGAAAGACCATCTACATTCACTTCTGGATGTCATTCCTATACCTTACACTCCGACTCAAGGAGGTGAGTGCAGAAAGGATCCATGCAACATTATTTACAACGATGGGAGATGCGGAGGACTTATTTTGCACCAAGTAAAATTCATATATTTATTAAGTATCTTGTTTTTCACAACAATCCTCTGTGGGTTCACAATTACTATTTCCAATTTAAAAATGAAGAGGATGAGGCAGAAAGAGGTGTGTAGAAAAGGTGTGTATAAAGTGGCAAATATTCAAATTACCTAAATGCTAGGGCACCTGGGTGGCTCAGTGGGTTAAAGCCTCTGCCTTCGGCTCAGGTCATGATCTCAGGGTCCTGGGATCGAGCCCCGTATCGGGCTCCCTGCTCAGTGGGGAGCCTGCTTCTCCCTCTTCCTCTGCAGGTCCCCCTGCTTGTGTTCGATTGCTCTCAAATAAATAAATAATAAATAAAAATAAACTACCTAAATGCTCATTAATAAAACAACAGATTTTAAACCTAATATATTCAAGCATGGGAAGCTTAGAGTAATTATACAATGAATAGTTTCTCTCTCTACATATACGTATGTAGAGAGAGAGAGAGAGAGATGCACAAATCTGAAAAAAAATACAATTTTTGGAAAAGTTTCCTGATGCTAATATATTTTTAAAGGTAGGGAGACATAAGAATGAAGTTCTACAGGTACTGACAAGATTCTCTTTGGATTGCAAGGAAAGAAAATAGGATTGGTAATTGTGTACCAAGGGATGCCAGTATCTACGTAGTTTTATTTTTCAAACAAAACAAACTCTAAAGTCAGTATGAATGAGTATTAAGACTTTTAAAAAACTGAGCAGTGGGTATACTGTTTTTATAGGATTGTCTGTATTTTCCATATGATTAATATATTTTATACTAAAATACGACGGTAAATTAAAATTGAATCCATCATGTATTAATCAACTTGACATTAACTTTATTAATGTTATTAAAGATTTACTTGTGCATGAGAACAAGTTATCATGAAAAATAGCTAGCAGTGTTTACTATCAATTAAGAATTTATTTTCTGAAACCCTCTTAAGTTTTTATATTAATTTAGACATTTAATTATTTTATGAATTCTACTGAACTGGTGTAAACATTGTTGAAATGGTTAAAGACAGAAGGATTCGAGGCCTGCGCAGGGATCAGCACGGAAGTGTGCCGTGGCACCGCCAGAAGCCCCCTCCGTCGGGTGGGCGCACGTGTCTACAACGCTGCAGATGCCAGGGCTGAGTACACAGCTCCCAGAGTCATGAAGAGGAGAAGGTGTTTCTGGTCTCAGTAACCTTCCCTCCTGGACACGAGCCCCATGCCACTGAATCACGTGGACATGAGCCCGATGCCAAAATCCCTCCATGCTTTCATTGGCATGACCTCCAAGGTCACGGCACCTTCGCCTCCTCCTGGGATCCCCATGGTGTCAGAGGTTTGAAACGGGCAGTGGAGACGTATCACCATGTACTAGAGATCAAGAGTTCAGAGTAATTAATGAGAAGCTAGGATTTTGTACAGGTCCGCGTCGGCCACACAGGATTCTGAACCGGGGCATGTAGAGCTGTCCTCAAAAGTGACACGGCCTCGGTGTGGTCTCCCTTCTCCATCCTTAGAGCACAGCTTCCCTTAGCCAGAGTTCAGTTTTCTCCCTTTACAGCATCGTTCCTTCGCTCTGTTTCTCTGTCATGTACCTTCACCAAGGAAGCTACAGCTTTGGAGGTTATGTGCAGTAAGTGGGAACGACGATGATGCTGAGAACGGAGACTCCAGCCCTACGATCCGACCCTGACTCTAACACAGGTGAGGTGATGGGGCTTGCACGGCAGCTTCGGCTGCCCGACGGCACCTGCACGCTGACCTCCGAAGACTGCCGGTGTCTGCCACGAGGCCACAAGCTCCCACTGGTGATGCAGGAGACAGCTGTGACGCAGGCCCGCGTGTCCATCCCCCTTCACGCGTGTGCGCACACACACACCGAGGCCGCACATCCGGGGAGTTCCGGGGGCGCATCCAGGCAACACATGCCGCAGGCACCGCAGAAGGCTCCCCCCGTGTCACCACACGCTGCAGGGAGACGCCACTCCGCCCGCCCTTGTCCTTTGAAAAACCAGCTCTGTTGGTCTGCCGCGAAGACAGGCATACTAGAAAGTCGGCTTGACGCCTCCTGTAGCTCTTCAGCTTTTGTCAACCTTCCTGCCATCACGAAGGGACCTTCACTCTGCCTGTCCTCCGCACTGAACGGTTTCAGGAAGCGGAAAGGGGCACGTGCACACGGCCAGCTCCTTCAGCTCCATGCAGGCCGTGTTCTCGGAGATGAAGAGGCGGCACACGTCTAAAGTCAACTTCAGACGTACACTCATCTGTTTCACCACCTCCGGTAACAGACCTTCGTTCACCTTTATACACACCACATCCCCATATATTTTTTTCACCCCACACCAACATCCTGACAAGTACGTCACTGCCCTTTGTTCCAGCACAGTGTTGTGTATAACAAAACACTCTCAAAGTCGGTGTTTGAAAACAGCAAAAACCATGTGGTGGTGACTGCCGTCGGGGCAGGATTTGGCGGGAAGGGGTCCCTGCTGCCTGTGACTTGAGCAGGGGGTTCCCTACTGCGTGGCTCTGGGGACCACATTCTTGGGGGAGCACCTTAGCTGGCTCCCCTCTCCCATCTTTGGAAAGGCAAATTGAAAGGATCCCCAAAAAAGTGTTTATAAGAAAAAGGAACATATATTTGGCCTGCATAGATTAGTCAGAGTATAGGATCAGAGGAACTCTTTCATGAGAAGGAAAAGATAGAGAATCTGTCAAAATTCTCAAAGCAGGGGAGAAAGTGGAGGGGCTGGAGGGGCCACAGCAAACGTGCTCCCAGGGTGTGCTCGCCTGCTCACCTCTGGACCCCAGGAACAGACTGGGCACCTATCAGTGAAGCCACCGGTCACGTCTGAGACCACATCTCAGAGCCCAAGACTCATTTCTCTGAATCTCTAGCCCCCAGAGCGGAAGGCGGCAAGATCTCAAGCTCTTTCAAACCCTGAGAGAAAGAGATCATTAAAAGTGTGTGGAAAAGAGAGCAGCTTAGCTGTCATTTCCTGTGCCATTAACTTGGAAAGCAGCTCATTTCCATATACCTTTTCAGGCCCTGTAGATATTTTAGATACTTAATTTTAACACATGCTAAATTACTGCACCCTGCAAGACAATTTTCTCATTTCACATGTGCAAAAGGCTTTTTTTTTTCTCTTAAACAGAACATCAAACTGGCATTTCTCCCCCCCAGGAAAATATTTAAATTGAGTTTTCAATTATGCAGAGAATTGTACAAGTGAATGAGGGAGCTCCCCATCAATCCACCTGCTTTGGAATGAGGAGGGGTCAACTCTGCACGTCGGTCTGACTACATCTTGCCGAGGCTCTCTGGTGTTTCAGATAATGTTGCAGCCAAGAATAGGAACTGTTTTCCTTCCACTCACATAATGAGTCTGTGGGTCACTCCCACGAGTGCCAGCAGGATTATTCGTTAGCTGGTGACCGCTACACTTTTGAACCAATCTCCTGGTTTTGTTGGTCTACAGCCAGTCACTCTTCAAGAGCAACTTCCCAACCTCGAGAAAGGGGACCTGAAACAGACACTACCTGATTCTGGAAAAATAAGGGAGATCTTGTTTGCATGCTCTAAGCCACTCGTTTTTTGTTTTGTTTTGTGGTTTGGTTGGTTTTTTTTGTTTTGTTTTGTTTTGTTTTATTTTTGTTTTTGTTTTTGTTTTTTGAGTATCTACTGAGTACTCAGGTTTGTCCTAAGAGGTACATAAATTACATTTATCACACCCAAGCATGAAAATTGAAGATACAGCAAACCACGTAAAATAGTGGAGAATAACCACCAAGCATTGAATTTAACATTTAAATAGTGAATACAACAAATAGGAAGTGGATTGAAGAGAAAAGAGAGTTGCAGAATTCTGCATTTTACAGGTGATTTTTCTTGTATCCTTTCTGCATTTGGGGAGGAAAAGCAGATTCTCTGCTTCTCCACAGGGAAGAGAATGAAGGAAGTATAGTTTCTTTTAAGGAACACTACACTCTACAAAGAGGCCCGCAAGTCTCTCCTTAGTTTTCTTACAGGATTAGCTGGGTTTCATGAGGCCGCAGCTGTGGGATGAGTTGTCGGAGGGCACCTTTCACTACGTTCTGTGGAAGACGGTCTGTCTGACAGTTAAGGGATCTCTGAGTTTAGAATGTGGAATGTTCAGGAACTTCTGTTCTTACCATTGGAACTTAGCATCAATTTTAGGACCTTAGCATCAAATTTAGAAAAATTCCACTCAGAACACAATATCCTTTGAGATAAGGATAAATAACGCTAGAGGTTTTGAGGGAGAAAGAAGAAATCAAGGAAGTTGGTGGGCATTAGATTTTGGTTCTGTGGGAAATAAAAGTCAAGGTTATACTGAGGATGGAGACAAGACAGAGGACAAGAGAGAAAAATGACACATAAAATTATACCATGCACTTTAAAGATCCACAGTATTGAGAAGTTTTACTCTTCAATGAATCCAAGAAGTGTATTTATGTCATTAAATGGGATAGGTTTTAATGTCCAGGCTGGACTCTGAGGTGAAGTTCCCAAGAACAGATGAGGCTGGAGGCCATGGAAATGAAGGCAAGTGAAGACATTTGAAGAGGATGTTTCAGATTATTTATCTCGTAATGAACCTCCTTGAAAAAAGGCCTCAGAAAAAACAAATTTTGGGATCCGCTTCCTTGAAAAAATGAGTAGATCTCAGAGTCAAGAAGAGACCTGTGTGTTAATGCAGTGTGATTCCAACGGAAAAGAGTCATGGATGGGAGATAAGAGCACGTTCAGAATTCTGAACAGGGAGGCAAACCAAGATAAATGGGCCAGCAAACACCAGGGAGTAAATGCAGGAGGGTTAGCTTGAATTCAGAATCCAAAGAGTGGCTCCATGAACTGGGAACCAGCGAATGAGAAAGCCGGACTAAAACAGCACGGTGTGCTGGTAGCCAGGATGAGTCTGAGTTACCCCCCACCCCAAAACGTCCAGGTGGACAGGAGTTTTAAGTGTGGGGAAAGATCAAGTTCAGACCTGGATAAGTAGGAGTGTCAACAGGTAGTTAAAAATTTCATAGTAGATGAGATTTCCCAAGGACAGCATGGGAATAAGTCAGTGGGAGAAGGAGGGAACCCTTACTCTTAAGGGGTTGGAAGGAGTGAGGACGAACAGAAAATTGGATGGAAATATAAGAAAAGGACAAAGAGTAAAGGGGAGAGCCATGAAGATGAAGATTCAGATGTGTGAACATGTCTAGAATGATGGTGGCACTTTTAAGAGTTTTATTAGCTTATTAACTTTGAGTCGCTAATTAAAATATTAACTGGGTGACAGGCATATTGAGGAGCGCACGTGATGTGATGGGCACTGGATGTTACATGCAACTGATGAATTACATTAGTTTCTACTCTATTCTACTATGTTGGCTAATTGGATTTAAATGAAAACAAACCAAACCAAACCAAACCAAAACAATATGCAGCTTTATGCTTCAACTAAATTTTTATTTTTTCCAAACTTTCTTTTTCCTCCTTCTATATAAATCTTATACATAATCATAATTAATGACCAACTATTTAAAATTTTTACAATTAAGGGGCGACTGGGTGGCTCAGTTGGTAAAGCGTCTGACTCTTGGTTTTCGCTCAGGTCATGATCTCAGGGTTGTGGCACTGAGCCCCGTGTCAGGCTCCACGCTCAGTGGGGCATCTGCTTGGGGTTCTCTCTCTCCCTCTGCCTTTCCCCGACTCACAAGCTCTCTCTCTTTCTCTCGCTCTACATACAATAAATAAATAAATCTTTTTTTTAAAATTTAAAGTAAGTATGGGCTAATGATCTTCAAAGTATCTTAAATATTAATTTATCATTTTTACTCCAAAATGAGAGAGCTAGAGAGTAAACGAAATATATATAGGAGAGATCATTCACGTTTTAAATTTAGTTTATAAGATTATGACTTTGGCATCTAGTTTCTTTCCCTAAATGAATGTCTGCCTCCAGACAAGGTAAATAATGTGAAAGGGAACATTTCTTTTGGTCATCCACCTGTAAACAAAATGTGGTCTTTGAAGCGAGCATCTTCTGTCCACAGTACCACTGCACAGTGCTGGGCCCTCCTGTTCCTGTCCTCCCTGGTGTCAGCGTGCTGCTTCCTGTCTCTGGACCTCACAGGCTCTCACGCCCACGCCTCTCTCTGACCCGGGGGCTGGCTGCTAAGGAGTGACTCTGGAAAAGGAGCAGTCGTGGTCTCTCCGTCCGCAGCTGCTTGAGTTCAGACCGTGAAGGACTCTCTCCATGAGCCGTAACCCCCTCACGCCTGCTACTTGTCTGGCCTTGTTCTGGCCCCCGTGGGTGTCTGTGAGAGCGGGGCTCTGCAATACGACCTGCCCTCCAGCCCTCCTTGGCCCTGATCCTGGCCACAGTGTGACGCTGGTTGGTCCTTCTCCACTGAGGTAGCACAGCTGGGGGTCTTGCCATTGCTCTGACCTTTGGAAGAGGGTGGGGCAAAGGGAAGTACCTTCAGATTCAGCTGGCTTTAGAAAATCCTCCCTTGGGCACCTGGGTGGCTCAGTGGGTTAAAGCCTCTGCTTTCGGCTCAGGTCATGATCTCAGCGTCCTGGGATCGAGGCCCGCATCGGGCTCTCTGCTCGGCAGGGAGCCTGCTTCCTCCTCTCCCTGTCTCTCTGCCTGCCTCTCTGCCTACTTGTAATCTCTCTCTCTGTGTCNGAAAAAAAGAAAATCCTCCCTTAAAAAGACAGTCTCTTCAACAAATGGTGTTGGGAAAACTGGTTAGCCACATGCAGAAAAGTGAAACTGGATCATTTCCTTACACCACACACAAAAATAGACTCAAAATGGATAAAAGACCTCAATGTGAGAAAGGAATCCATCAAAATCCTTGAGGAGAACACAGGCAGCAACCTCTTCGACCTCAACCGCAGCAACTTCTTCCTAGGAACATCACCAAAGGCAAGGGAAGCAAGGGCAAAAATGAACTATTGGGACTTCATCAAGATTAAAAGCTTTTGCACAGCAAAGGAAACAGTCAACAAAACCAAAAGACAACTGACAGAATGGGAGAAGATATTTGCAAATGACATATCAGATAAAGGGCTAGTATCCAAAATCTATAAAGAGCTTCTCAAACTCAACACCCATAAAACAAATAACCCAGTCAAGAAATGGGCAGAAGACATGAACAGACATTTCTCCAAAGAAGACATCCAAATGGCCAACAGACACATGAGAAAGTGCTCAACATCACTCGGCATCAGAGAAATACAAAT
>LNAC01000224.1:1348631-1374802 GCA_002007465.1 Ailurus styani
GCCTGGGGCCCGAACTCGGGGTCTCGCCCTGCAGTGAACACACCAACAGAGGAGCAGGGCGCGCTGCCGAGCAGAAGCTGGTGGACCAGGCACGGCAGGTGTCCTGCCCGGCCTCAGGAAATCCCCCACGTCCACACACCAGCATCTCGGCCCGCGGGAGGCTCCCGGGCTGCCCGCTGTCCTGAAGGGTCTGCTTTTTCTCCCACCAGAACAACCACCAGTGCGACAAGGTCTGGGCTCCCAGCGCTATGCCAGGGACAACCTTCCTCACGGCTCCCCAGGACGCGGCTGGCTCTCTCCTTTGCACGGTGCTAGGCCGGATTTACAAAAAGCAGAAATGAAGATTGCTGGGTCAGAGCATTTAAAAACCGGCAAGTCAGTAAGAAGCTTGGATGATGTTACTATTTTGCTCCGGGGCAAAGAGCAGGTCCAAAGGTCGGAACTTATGCGGTGCGTGGTGAGTGCAGGACTCGCCGGACGTGCGAGGCCCGGAGCAGAGGGCGTCCTGGGCGGACCCCCAGCGGAGAAGGCGCCCACGCCCGCGGCAAGGGCAGGGGACCCGCCGCAACCGCTCCCCGCAAGGACCCGCGCCGGCGGCCGGCGCTCCGACGGGACACCCCACCCGGGGACGGCTGGAACGCGCCTACGACGCTGTCCCTTCTGCCAGCTCACCATCAGCCTTTCTTCCAGCCGTAGGTTTGCAGAGATACACCCCCCCACCCCAAAACCTTCCGCTTTCTTCTCAGAAAGCCACTTCTGAAACAAATCCGAAGACGTCAACATCATCCCTCGGGAAGAAAGGAAATCGGGCAGGGCTCTCCCACCGACCTGTCTTGGGGTCTCACGGCCGCCTGGCCCTGGGTTCTGCGTCCACACACACACATCGTGAGCACCTGTGTGACGCCGCTCCCCAAAAATCCGTTCACAGTTTTCCGTATGGCTTATTCTCTGGCCGCTCTTAGAGACCCTTCTAGTTTTTCACACACGACGCGAGACGCCAGCTGTCCCGAGGAAAGCACCATCAATGGGGACATGAGTGGTTAACAGCTCACACAGGCAAGACCTCGAAGAAAAATAATAAATCTATGATAACAGGTTGCAAACACCCTTTCAGGGTTGGTTGAGTTTTTTAAACTCTCTTTCAGATACAGTGAGTTTCTAGATTCCCGGCCGATTTTTCATTTATGTGAGCATCTCGCTTTTCTTCTTGGTATCAGGTTGAATTTTTTTCCCTTTTCACTTTGGAGTTCCTCCATCCTTGCAAAATCTCAGAGCAGTGGAAAGAGGAGGAGCTCCGGAGAACGCACGGGCATTTAAGTCAGACGGGGTGTGAGCTGAATCTGACTTCGAACCTCTATGCAGAGACAGCAACACCTGCCAAGCAGGCATGAGGGGAGGTCTGAGCCATGCAGTACATGGGAAGGGTAGACCCTATACAGAACCAGAGTGAGATGAACCCGAGTTTTTATGATCACCACAACGTACATGTATTAGGTGCCACATCTTGGGAGATTTCCTCCATAAAATGGCTGAGACTTGAGTAAATGATGAAGGAGGAAGTTAAATTACACATTTATTTTTTAACCAAGCATTTGCTAAGTGGTATGTCCTGGGCACTAAACCCTGGAGACAAAATGAGTAACCCTCTCTGATCACTCAAGGCTGAGTCGAGAAGACCAAGAACCGAGACGGGCTGTGATGGACACAGCTGAGCAGGTGCACGGGGCGTCCTTGTGAGTCACACAGAGGTGGCTCGGCTCAGTGTTTCCGGGAAATGTGCTACTGGCCTGGCCCTTACAGGGCAACGTAAGTAACCATATCACAGACACACCGAACTGCCCCAGTTACACATGGAGGGTTAAGGACTCACTGATGAAGCAGAATGTGGAAATGAACACAGAGACAGCAAACAGACTCAGACACGTGCCTATGACCTTGACTCCTTAAACCCGTGCACCTTACTGGCAATCCCTCCGTAGCCGGTTCTCCGGAGCCAGCACTGCCCATGCTGAGAGTCACTGTCTCTCTGTGCTCTGCCTCGCTGAAGCTCACCCACTCCCTCTGCACCGAACCGAGCCATGGATTCCCCTACAGGTGCCTGCTTCTCAGCATCTACTCTCCTTCCTTCAAATGATCACATCCCATCTGTTTTGGGTGGTTTGGGGGAACTACCACTTCCCCTTACCAGTTATGCAATTCTGGCAGGACTGCCTAGGGTTTTCCTGGCACGGCTCATTCCCATGGCCACAGTGACCGAGGTCAAGGAAAGGTTTCAGCTTATGGATTAATTTATCAGATGAGTTCATGAATTAGCAGATGAATACAGACTTCAGCCAACAGGCACATCACACTTCCCCGGCCATGAGGGCTGCTTCGGGCATCGGCGGGTCATCTAACCCAGGCCCGTTGGTGTGCTCCGGAGAACTCTGGCCGAGGTGCGCTGCACAACAGTGCTCTGTCCGCGGTGGGCGGCAGGAGGAGGTGAGGGCCACGGCCACGTTCCAGGCACAGATCCCTCCTGGGAGAGCTAGTGAGCCCAGGACAGACCAGGTACAGAAGGGAAATGCTGATTATCACAAGTCTAGCTTCTAATTAAACTGAACTGTTCACTTACATTAGCCAACAATACCTCAGGTCTATTAATCTCATTTAAGTTCAATTACTGATCATTTTGAGCAGAAAAAATCCTAATGGATATCGTCATCTTTTTTGTCAGCTAGCTGCAATTTTTCATTAGCCTACTTTTGTGAACTTTCACTTCCCAAATTTTGAGGACTCTTCAGTTTGTAGAAATCAGTCTTTTTTTTTTTTAAAGATATTATTTATTCGTTGGGGGGCAGTGCATGAGTGGGGGCAGGGGTGGAGGGGCAGAGGGAGAAGCAGGCTCCCTGGTGAGCAGAGAGCCCGATGCGGGGTTCCATTCCAGGACCCTGAGATCATGACCTGAGCCAAAGGCAGACGCTTCACCGACTGGGCCACCCAGGTGCCCAAAATCAGCCTATCTTTATCAACTGTCCACCCAGTTCATCCATCTGAGAGAATTTAAGTTCAAGGATTTCTGATGCCTGTCATTGCCTTGTTTTGGGGGTTTTGTTTTTGTTTTTGTTTTTCCCTTCATTTTACTACTCTTCTTTAGGGTTTAGGAAATCAGTCTCCATGGTCTTTCAGCCCTCTAGGTTCCTAGGTCCTCTGATTCTTACTGCTTTTATTCTACATTTAATTTCTGGACGTGTGCAGCCAACAGGCAGAAACACATTCATATACACCATGCCCATAGGTAACTACTAAACTGATTCACAGAGCATCACAGCAACCATCTGTAAACGCTGTTCCAAAGTTTACAACTATCTTAATACAGAATATAATTAAGCAAATGATCATCTGAAAAGGAGTATTACAACTTACCAATGATAACATTCATACGATTGCCCCAAATTGGGTATGAATACCCAGTACTCAAAGTACAAAACCTAACAAAATATATGTAACGTTACAAGCATTTTGTGCAGGCTTTAACTTCTAATTTAACAAATTTTTTTTTTTAATCGGACAGTGCTTCAGGGTCATCAGCAAACATCTATCAGCCTTTTACTGTTAATTTGATAACGGGACTCCTAATGGAGAATTCCGGTTGACTGCCCGGTGGATAAGTTTTATCTTATTTAAATGATGGTGCTACAATCCAATTTTTCCCACTTCAGCTCTCTCTATAAATATGCACAAAATGTCACTTAATAGTGATTCCTCTTCATTCTCCTGCATCGTTTTATTCTTCAATAAGTGGCTTCAGGGAGAAATGAAACTTACTGGCTAAGGATTAAAAAACAGTTACATGTTCCCATCCAACTGACAAATCAGTGTTTCTAATTAAACTCCGTCAGAAATTTCTTTGTCTTGAATCCATCCTGTTGAGCGCTTACGGAATTGTCCAAGTGCATTCCTTCTATCTTCATGCTAATAGATAACGTGCTGGCTTATACATCTTTGTAACTGTTCATTAGTTGCAAACGGTCTGATTGACTCCCACGTCCTTGAAACTGAAATAATGCTCCTCTAATTCAGTTTTTCTTAATGTTTCTACTTTAAATAGAATGTACTATGAAAGTGAGATCTAAGCATTTATAGAAATTCTGAGCTGGGGATATCAGTTTAGGCAGAACAGTGTCAAATGTGGAACCCAAACAACATAATTGCTACTTTGAGGTTGAGGTTGATGTGACATTCTCTTGAATATATTTTAATGCTTATGCATATTTAAATTAAAATCTTAACCTCCTGACATTCAAACCAACCAGCCATTCACCATCCCACTTGAGAGGCATATCTGACAAATGAGATGACACCCGGCAAAAATCACTGTCTTGAATCCATGCTTCCTGCACAGAGAGTTCTAAAGAGCCTCGTTGTTTGCTAACATTTTGACAGTGGATTCCGAAAAGCACAGCTTTTCTGACTGATTATACAGAAATAAGTCATTTCAAATATTTGTCTCTCTATGAAATGGCTGCTCGCTCGAAATGACAGGACGGAGGATACTCAAGTCATGACATCCTTCTCGTCTTATGATCTTACTTTCTGGAGGGCAAGTGAGTTTCTGGCGAATAGGACTCCTTGTTTCCAGGAAGACTGGGTGAAACAGGGTCCGTGCTGGGTACACTCTCCCCCTCCCTATCACAACCCACCTGTCCAGAAAAGTCTTACAGGTTTTCCTCCCTTTGTGACCCATGCTGTCTGCTTCGAAGCAGCAGGGCCCCCGCAGAGAAGTTTATCTGCGAACGTGGCCAGAGCCAGGCTGGCAGGTTAGATGCCAGAGTTGGTCTGGCCCCAACACGGTCTCATCCTGACCCATTTGGGGGCCCTGCACCCACGGGTGCGTGGAGGTGCAGGGTTCTCACCTCAAATCCGAGGGGCCTTCCCAGGCACTGCCAGGTCACAGGGAGAGAAATAATCACTGTTTCATCACGTGATGCTGTTTCAAATTTGTAATTGTATCTCACATTTATCACAGTGCCAGCTTTGGATTAAAATGCCAAAGTGAACATTCTCGTGTTCAGAGGGAGGCACGAGTGAAAGTTATCATATCTGGCTGAATCTATACTTGCAGTGAACAGTTGACATTGGACTTGGGAAGTTGCCAGGGGGCTCTGGCTTCATTCCATACTTGTCAAGTTTCATGGCATCAACAAAGTCGTTTTAATTCCAAGTCACAGGAGTAACTTTGCATCCTGGGATCCAATGTGGCTACTTAAAACCAAAATATGCCAACATTTATGGCACGGAAACACTGAAGACCCTTCTTGCCAAACTGCCTCTGTGTTTATTTACTTCAAGTCCCAATAAGCAGCACAGATCATCCTTGCCACCCACATTATCAACAGGACAGCAAATTCATAAAGAGACTTTCTTCAGCGAACGGAAATGATTCTGAAGTCTGATTGAACTCACAGTGTCCTAGGAAGAGAGATGGGAAGGGGCAGAATATGTTCTCCAATTTCAAGTTCAGGAAAGTAAGGGATACAAAAGTTAAGTGGCTGGTCTCCATTTATTCAAATCAATTTATTCAGGAGCAGAGGCAGAAATAAAGATCAAGTCTTCTGGCCCATGCACTAGGCCCCATGCTGCCTCACAGCTTTCAAAGTGTTCATTTTCTTGGAAAAGGCTACCAAGCTTGCCCGGCGACAGCACCAGACTCAGACATACTGCCACCTGCTGACTGACTGAGGAAGGGCCTGCTTTCCCGTCAGCACACCATCTCTCCGATGCCAACGGGCGGGTCTGCAGGCCCATGCAGGAGAGTCGTCAGGGAAGTAAACGACTTTAGAACACTTGCTTCCCCATCTAAGGACCGATATACCAACACTCTTAATATTTATATAATGATGCAACGATGTGCTTTGTTCTTTGTACGCGGAACACCCTTGCAGCAACCCGTTTCCCTCTGTGCCCTTACTCTGACCGCCTTCCAAAGACTTGGATCATCTGGAAGAGCCTCTCACAGAACCTAACACAGCCTGGGGAATGACATCCGTTTCTGTGTTGTCTGTCTTGTCTTTTACCAGTGTCCTATGAGATGTGCCAGGTACCCTGCAAGGTGTCAAAGACGCAATCACAGAAACCAAGTTACACAGCCACAGTCCTGGGATGACAGAAAACACCACTGGGCTCTACCAAGAAGAGCTCAGGATCCTAAAGAAATCTTCATCGGGACTCCCTTTGTTCAGAGCCGAGCTACTCTTTCCCCGGAAACGCTGTCAATTATCTTCTTTCACCATATCTACCCTTTACAGCCTGCCTTAGGACAAAAGTAACATGTTCCAGGCTCAGCGAAGTTATGGTGAACACAGTCTATGTTTCCATCTCGTTATCATGGCTGAGTTCACGTTAGGAAGTCTGTCTGTCTCTGGTGCTCATCCCCGCACTGAGTCTCTACCTCTAAGATACAAGTTGAGTTTAAATAGTTGGAATACCTTTTTTGCTTTGTTTTGTTTTTTGTTTTTGATGAGAAAGATGAAATAATATTAACATATGACTACAGAATCAACATCACACAGAAGCAGCTCACCCTGGAGTTGAGCTGTCCACGTTACCCTAGTTACATGAATGCCTTTTGCTTTAAGATCTTAAGAAAAACTTCTTGCCTGTGAAGGTTGTTCACAGACATCTTGGTTAAGAAATGTTAAATATAGAACTTATTTCTGATCTCTCAGTAAACAAAAGCTCATATTCACAACAATGTAATTGTTCTCATAAGGGAATTTTGTGGATCTTTACAATTAGCTATCCTTTGAAGTCTACAGTTTGAAACTCAATTCAAAGTCCATTCTTTGAATTTGGAAGAAATGCCTGTATTTGTCCACCCAAATCTTTACAGGAATATCTTATTCTGAGGTCATCTGGGACAGAAATAAGAAATGGTCTTGTTTCCACATTTTTCCAATATTAAGAGTGTCAAAAGTCACAAAAGACGTGGGGAGTACCAGCAGGGAAATACTGAAGAATGGAAACATTAGGGAGTTTTACTGACTCGGTGAAATCAGAACATTGTGGAATCAGAGAAAACACTCCAGCCCAGAAATCTGGCCCTCGCCTGTCCAGTGCTTAGTGAGGGCCTGTTAGATGCAGGGGATAAGACTGAGGTCAGGGAACACAGGAGGCGAGGAGCAGAGAGAAGGGACGGGAGGTTGCCAAGGCGTCTGAGTATTTCTGGTATGAGCTTGGACGAGGAGCCAGCCCTCCGGAGGGTTTATCTGAACTAAAACTAAACCATCCCACTTCCGGAGAAGCAGTAACGAGAACAAAATGTTCTTTAGCCTGTTCTATTTAAAGTGCACGCTTCTGTAATAATCTTTCACAAAAGGATTATTCATACTTGCTTCTCTTTCTAACATGGTGACAATACATCACGCTGTAAGAATAGCAGTGAGACAGTAAAGTGCTTGTGAAACCTCTTCTTCCCTGACACCAGAAAACTGAATTAGTTCAATGGTGTTACTCATATTTCCTATGTTATCGATCTTTTTACTTTTTTCTATCCTTCCATTTTACATAATTTGTTGTAAAACAGAATTACAACATCTTTTTAAGAAAATTTTATTTATCTGAGAGAGACAGCAAGTACAAGGAAGGGGGTGGGCAGAGAGAGAGGAGGAAGCAGGCTCCCTGCTGAACAGGGAGCCCGATGCCAGACTCGATCCCAGGGCCCTGAGATCATGATCCCAGCCAAAGGCAGACGCTTAGTGACTGAGCCACCCAGGCGCCCCAACATCTTATTTTTTAAATAAAGATTGTAAGAATAATTCCAAATGAGATTTCAGACCTTAGGACAAAATAGCACCATTTGTTTTAAGTAGAACATTATGCCATCTGCTCTAGCTTCCAACCTAGGTGAGTGCGCGTAAGCACAGGGCCTGGCTTCACGGCGAGTTGAGGACCGTTGAGAGGTCCGAGGACAAAGCAGCAGAAGTCCACAGAGCCAGTACTGGAGGGTGGACTGTTGCAATGACGAAATCTCTGACAGTAGGTAGAAGGTGTGTCTCAAGTTCTGCAGCAGAAGACTGAACCGTATGCACACGTGTATAAGAAATCTTCCTGAGGCTGAAGAAGGAGCCACTGGGAAGGATTAGGGAGAATAATTATAGTCCACACAGAGCCAGAAATACTGCCTGTCCCCACCATCCAGAAGAGCGGGTTCATCAAGAAGATAGAACCATCCTAAAGATATTTGCATACAGTAACAGAGCTTCAAAATACACAATGAAAAAATAGATATAACTGTAAGGGGAAATAGATACAGCCGCAATGACAGTTGGAGATTTCAACATCCTACTCTGAAGAATTGAGGTAAGAAGTAATGTCAACTCTATACAGACTTCCAAAAACTTCAGAGGAGGGACCTTCCCAATCACTCAATGATGTCAGCATTACCCTGACAACAAATCAGAAAACAAAAACAAAAACTTGATAAGAAAACTAGAGGCCAGTATTTCTCATGATCACAGATATAATAAGGAAACATAATCCAACATATGTAAACAAAGTAATGCATCATTATCAAGTAGAGATTATCCCAGCAAATGCAAGGCTGGTTTAGCATTTGAACATTTACAAATATAATTTACCACAGTTACAGATGAATAAAGAACAGCCACATGATAATGTCAATTAAAAAAACCAACACGAAAAACTTGATGAAATCCAACGTCTATTCTTTTTTCCCCCAACGTTTATTCTTGATTAAAAAAAATCTCAGTATATGAAGAAAAGATGAGAACTTGATTTTAAAAATCTAAAAAAAAAAAACCTATATAAAATATCTTACTTTTAGTTTTAAGAGACTGATTGCTTTTCTCTTAAGTTCAAAAACAAGGAAATCTCATTATGTCTGTTGATTATTGTCTTGGAGGTTCTAGCCTGTACACTAAAGCAAGAAAAATAATAACCCACACTCAGATGGGAAAGAAAGGAGTGAAAATGTTTTCAGACAACATGATCATTTACATAGAAAATTGGCATCTACAACAACAACAAAAAAGCTATTAGAACTAATAAGTGAGTTTAGGAAATTTGCAGGATGCAAGATCAATACAGAATAAATAAGTTATATTTCTACATACTAATAGTGAACAATCAGAAATAGAAAGTAGCACTTGTAATAAAATACAAAATACAAAGTGCTTATGAATAAATGTGATGAAAGATAGGAAGACCGTAACACTGAAAGCTAAGAGCATTCATGAGAGAAATTAAAGAACACATAAAAAAATGGAAATAAGATCTGTTCATAGATCAGAAGACTCAATTCTTCACAAATTGATCCATAGTCAATGCAATTTTAGTTAAAACTCAGTAGACTATTCTATAGAAATTGGAAGTAAAAAGTCTAAATTTTCATATGGAAATTCAAGGGATCTAGAGAAGTTCAAATAACCTTGAAAAAAAATAGCTGGATGATTATTACATAACCTGACTACAGATTATAGAAGCTACAGTAATCAAGACTGTGATCTTGGCATCAAAGTAGATCAATGCAACAAATCACACAAATCAATGGAACAGGTTAAAGACTACGAGGATTGATTTTTAGCAAAAATGCAAAGACAATTCAGTGGGGGAAAGAATCGTCTTTTCAAAATAAAACAATGTTGGGACGCCTGGGTGGCTCAGTTGGTTAAGCGTATGCCTTTGGCTCAGGTCATGATCTCAGGGTCCTGGGACTGAGCCCTGCATTGGGTTCCCTGGTTGGCGGGAAGCCTGCGTCTCCCTCTCCCACTCCCCCTGCTCATGCTCTCTCTCTCTCACACACATAGGTAAAATATTTTTAAAAAACTTAAAGTTTCAAAATAAAATGATGCTAAAACAATTGGATGTGCATATAAAAAATGGTGAACTTTAATCCCTACCTCATGTACAAAAGTTAACTCCAAATGGATCATAGATATAAATATAAATTTAAAACTATTTAAGTCACTAGAGGAAAACAGGATATAGTCATTGTTATCTTGAGGTAGTAAGGATTTCTTATAAAAATTAAAAGCACAAATGTATACCAGAAAAACGTGATGAATCCCATGACATCAAAATTAAGTAAATTTGCTCTCTAAATTTTCTGTTAAGAAAATGGAAAGGAAAGCCACAGACCACTGGAAAACATCTGCAATACATAATGTTGGCAAAGAACTTGTATCTAGAATACATAAGGATCTTTCAAAGGAAGAAACAAAAGCTACAGTAAATCTTTGGCAAAAATATTGAACAGATTCTTCAGAAAGCATGAATGAATGAGCACACTCCTTCCTCCCCTTCCATGCAAAGTGCTCATGTAAGCCCATGGGGAGATGACAGGCATCTCCAAGTCCAGAGGTCAGGTCTCAGAATGAACCCCACCTTGCCAGCACCTGGATCTTGGACTTCTCAGTCTCCAGAACTGTAAGAAATAAATTTCTGTTGTATAAGGAAAAAAAAAAAGTCAGTGGATGCTAAATAAGCCCAGGAAAAGGTACACAGATTATTAATTAGGGAAATGAAAACTGCAATGAGGGATGTCTACACACCAATTAGAATATTTAAAATTGGGGGAAAAAAAGCAGACTCAACCACGTGTTGTGAAGGGTATGGAGTCGTCCATTTCATTGGTGAGTACTCACAGAAGATAAATGAAAGAGCGTGCCCCACAGAAAAGGTGGCTCATAGCAATGCTCTAACAGACAAAACCTGGAAACAGCCCAGATTCCCATCGATAGGCCAGCGAAGAACAAACTGTGGTGAGATGAATGACGGCTTGACAGTGCAAGGAATAAACCAATGCTACACTAAACACCACGGAGGGTCTCGAAATAACCCTGCCGAGTGAAATACGTGAGAAAAGGAATACATGTTGTATGATTACATAAAATCATAAAGCATTCCCACTAACCCAGAGTGACAGAAAGTGGATCAGATGTTACCTGGGAATAGGCACGGGTGCAGCGAGTATAGGAAGGAGGGATTGTAAGGGGCAAAAGCAAACTTTTGGGGGTGATGGATATATTGAATATCCTGATTGTGGTGATGGTTTCATGGTATATAAATACGTCTAAACTTATAAAATTGTACACTTTCTAAACAGTTTATTGTAGGTCAGTTATACCTTTTTTTTTTTAAAGGTTTATTGATTGATTTATTTGACAGAGAGAGGGAGAAGCAGGCTCTCCACTGAGCAGGAAGTCTGATGCGGACTCGATCCCAGGACCCCAAGATCATGACCTGAGCCAAAGGCAGACACTTAACTGACTGAGCCACCCAGGCATCCCCGATTACACCTTAAAAAAGGGGGGGGGCAAAGCAATGAGTAACAAGAGATAAATTGGCTGGGTTGGATTAAAACTATAGAAAGAAAATGGTCCCAATTATCCCGTCTCGCATCCACGTATGTTACATTGCCACTCTGCATTTCCTTCCAGCCGAGGCCCAGCCTCTAAACCATGGAATAGTATTCTGCACTAAAAAGAAAGGAGTTATCAAGTCATGCAAAGACACGAAGGAACCTTAAATGCATACTATTCAGTGAAATAAGCCAACGTGAAACAGGTCTAGGCGGCGTGATTGCAGCTACCTGGCATTCTGGAAAAGGTAGACCTATGAAGACAGTCGAAAGACCCGTGGTTGCCAGGACCGTGTGCTGGGGGCAGTGGGGGGCAAGGAGCAAAGGGAGGCCCGGCACAGGGGAGCTTCCTCCTGAACGGACTTCCCAAGTCAACCGTCCTTCTTGTCCTGACTGCGGCCATATGAACCTGGTAGGCAGTGTTTCTGGAAATTCAGAAATGAAAGACAAGAGGAGACTGAGCATTAGAGACAGGTGATGATTTTGGATACAAAGGAAATCTGAACGTAGGGATTCCAAAGCTGGTGCGCTAGCTCATGAATAGCACAACTAATCTTAAATTCTATTTTTTCTCTCTTCCAGTCTTACCTGTGAATTTGGAGGGGACGCCCTGTCTTGGTAAGGCACTTCTTTTATTTTTTTTTTAAGATTTTATTTATTTGACAGAGAGAGACACAGCGAGAGAGGGAACACAAGCAGGGGAAGTGGAAGAGGGAGAAGCAGGCTTCCCGGCCAGCAGGGAGCCTGATGCGGGGCTCGATCTCAGGTCCATGAGATCATGACCTGAGCCGAAGGCAGACGCTTAACCAAATGAGCCACCCGGGTGCCCCAGGCACTTCTGTCTAGCGCTCAGCCGCACCTGGTGTGCAGTGTCTTGGCTTAAACCTGCCGTCTTCCATCACGAGGGCAAGTGGCAGTGAGCCAGAAGTCTTGAGGGTATAGATATGTTACATACATATTTAGCAACTTATTTCTTTGTTACATGAAATGCCATAGACTGTAGTTAACTAACTGTGTGGCTTCTTAAGAAAGTACTTGAAAATGAGTCCTAAGTGGTTTTGGGGGGATGGGTGGGAAAGATAAAGTAGTTCTTCAACATATGTAAAGATTTTATTTAAATTCTAAAGACAAACTTTGAAAAATATAAGTCTTGGGCCTCCAGAAATTGTGTCTAGTTCCCAGAATCTTATAGTCTCCCTAGAAATGAACCAAGAATCTTAACACACGGCACTGGCTGGCTTCAGATAGAGATGGAGAGAAAAAATTAAGTTTTCATGAATCAGTGTCGTCTTGGAAGTTTGCTTATTGTAACTGTATGGAAAGACTAGTCCTGGTAGTAAGTGCTGTATCTCAGACCAGCACTGCCCGGAGAGGTAACGTCGGAGGGAACGGAAGCTGGCTGAGCTGACGTCTAAGATCCTCAGTTGCCCACTGTAATTGTCAAATCATTTATTCATAGAAAAAGGATTATTTTACTAATTCTTTAATAAAATTCACTTTGATATGTCATTAATTTTAAGCAAACTGAATCTTACTGGAATTAAAATACCCTTTTAATTTAAAGATCAAAAATATTTCCAAGGACATAGTGGGCCTTTAAACACTCATTGACAAGAAACCAGTTTTTACATATTTTTAAAAATCTTCTTAAATATTTTATTTATTTGAGAGTGAGAGAGCATGAGGGGAGGCAGGGGAGGGGCAGAGGGGGAAGCAGGCTCCCCACTGAGCAGGGAGCCCAACACGGGGCTGGATCCCAGGACCCCAGGATCATGACTTGAGCCAAAGGCAGATGCTTAACCCAGTGAGCCACCAAGGTGCTCCAAGAAACCAGTTCTTAGTACTGAAATTTTACGATTATTTTATAACTCTAATTGAACTTATTTTGCTTTCCCCAGATTAAAACATGCTGTTGAATGGGTTTTTTTTTAGGATACATTGGGAATGGAATTATTATCATTTACCCATACTAGCATATCAGAAGAATGAGTGATCTTTCCCTGAAACCTCAAGAGATTGAAAATTTATAACCAAGCCCTTCAAAAGACCATCAGGTCCTACTTTCAGGAAGAACAGAAAAATGCTACAGAATTAGAGGAAAATGTTCCAGGGAATGAGTTGTAATGTCTAACTTTCGAGAAGTCTGGCTGAACTGAAGCACGCAAACATACTTGAACTGGGCCACGTCCTGCAGTCTACCTCTTCCATCCACTCTGACAACCCTGTGGCTATCTGAGCTTCACTAAATCAGGCCCTATGGAGACCCTACAAGGCAACGCCACTCACCGTGGGATCAACCAGTGAAGGGAAAAAATGCCCGAGGGCTCCGCATGCTAGCTACTGAACGCTAGCTACAGAACGTCTGCAGACCCGTTCAATTGAACCGGACAATGACAGGGTCACATGAGGATAATATTTAAAACCCTTCTATTTCCAACATATGACTCTTCTAGAAATTTGTGAATAAAGTTCAATGGCTGTTACACATAAGGATGGAGACCGACCTACCTGTCCCGAAAATCCCACTGCATGACAGGGGTGGGTGGTGGGTTTTCCAACCTCCGGACTTAGAAATTAGAATGGGGCTGTCTACGTGTTCTCTGCGTACTGACTTGGCAAGAATCCGTGAGCAGCCCTCGTCTGCACAGAAGGGCAGACGGACACAACATGCTTTTCATTATTGATCGGCAATGCGACGCTGGCCAACTCTACAGTGTGTGCATATGAATTACCAACTGCGGTATTATTGTATGTGGAGAGAGAGCTGTCCCCAACATCATTTACTGGCATTCTTTATGCCCTTAGGGATAACAACTGATTTTAATGTGAGCGTAGGCTAAAAATTAATTATGAAAGCAAATACATTCTGCGAAAGACAACAAGCCAATCCTGCATCCCTAACGCAAATATTACTCTGGTAGCTCCCTCAACTCGGCCTCCTGGCAGCACTCAACTAACAGATTTCACTAGTCATTGCTGACGCTTATTTCTAAGGTGGGCTAGGCACTTTCACAAGCATCGATTTGTTCATACATGTATTCAACAGCCCACTATGTATCAGTCACTAGATAAGGCACTGGGAAGAAAGGTCAATAAGACATAGCCTCTTGCCTCTGAGTATAATTTAGTGCGGGCATGATGGCTGGAGAGAATGGAGAAGCTACAAGGCAGAATCACAACACAGTTTATAAAGACGTGAAAGACCATACCAAGGAAGTACATACTAGATGTTAGTGGGGAGGTCTCAAAAATGCACACTATTGGAGCATGCACAGTTCTGACCTAATCCTGAAATAAACCACGCATGGATTTTGAAGAAGAGTAACGACTGCGTTAGATTTGTGTTAGAATGATTACTCTGGTTGTATCACAAAGAAGGTCAAGACTGAGGACAAGGGGCGCCTGGGTGGCTCAGTGGGTTAAAGCCTCTGCCTTTGGCTCAGGTCATGATCTCAGGGTCCTGGGATCGAGCCCCGCATTGGGCTCTCTGCTCAGCGGGGAGCCTGCTTCCCCCTCTCCCTCTGCCTGCCTCTCCGCCTACTTGTGATCTCTCTCTGTGTCAAATAAATAAAATCTTAAAAAAAAAAAAAAGACTGAGCACAAAAATCCCTACAGGGAGCAAACTGAAACAGACAGGAAGGGGGGCAAAGGAGGGTGAATTAAGTAAGAGGTGGGGGCAGATTGACCTTCAGGCACCTCATTTCCAGGATCACACTGGAGCATGATACTGTTTCTTAGTTATTACCCTGGCTAAAGGATGGAGGTAGTTTCAGAGTCTTTGACTTTGTCTTCCCCATTTTAATAGCTTTCACCCTAAAGGCTAAGAAATCACAGTGCAGGATTTACCAACTGCTAAGTATTTTAATTATACACTCGGGAAACAGAAAAATGACCACTGGATGAATCCACGGACCCAAGAGACCCACAGTAAGCCAGAACTTTGCCAAGACTCTCTGTATTATCTGGCCCCAAATGAACAAAGAAGTATCAGGGGACCAAGATGATGGTACTTTGAAAGAATCTCCAGGGATCAAGGCCCATTCAGACAGGGGTCCCATGGTCCTTGAAATGTTTGAATAATACAATTATCTCAGTCTATTGCTTCACCTGAATAACTGACTGTGAATCCCCTAGAGGAAGGCCTGAGAAGATCACTGAATATATTTTCAGTGATGCTGCCGAGTCCCTTGTCTTGGGGACCTGGTGTCTTCTCCGACCAATGGATTCCAGAGCGGAAAGCAGGCTCAAGTTAGGAAACTGAAAAAAGGATCACAACTTCTTATTGAGGTAACTTCCCTCAGCCTCCTGGTCATCAGTCTTTGGTTTCTTCTACTGGGAAGAGCTCAGCAGCACCCTTGCAGACGGCCTGTTCTGCCCTCAGGGATACCATGTTCATCAAAACCCTTTGTAGCTCAGTTCCCTTGGCTTCTGCTCCAACTCACTATGTAAGAGGATAACTGTAGCGTATTAGATTTAGTATTCAGCTCCACCGCCTGTCCTCGATGTTGGGGCGGGGTGGGGGGCGGTGCTGGGGAAGGAGTCCTGTCACGCCTATTACGCTCAGCAAGGTGCCTGTTAGAATCACCTCTCTTGCTGATGGCCTGGCTTAGCAAGGAAAACCACCATGGAGAGTCACAGCGTTGTTGGTGCCCGGGTCATCACAGCACCTGATGACCCTAGTCATCAGGACACTAGTACGTCCCGCGCACCTTCCCATGGAACGTGATTATCTGGTAGACCAGACAATCATACATGCTCTGTCCAATCCCAGATGCCCACTTTCGTGAGCATTTTGATTTTTTTGGGTCCTTTTTGCTGTGGCAATTCTAGCCTTTTAATGTCACTCAGGTGACACGAACGTGAAGCAAGTAACAAGTTTGCCCCGTCTCCTGAGATATCTGCTTTCGTGTTAAATACTACAGCCCAAGAGAGCATTTCTGAGTCAACAAACTCTTTCCTGTCCTATTGTATATTCTCGCCCCTTGATTAAGCACCCTCAGAATACAGTCCCACTCACACTGTCCAGGACCTACTGGTACGTGAGATCTATTTCCGACAGCTCTTGCGGGCTCTAGGACCAGCGAGGTTATGCAACAACTTAACCCGAGTTAGAGGAGTAGTGGCCAAGACAGAAGGTGTGGCAGAGCTTGAGGGGCGCCCCTGATTCTGAGTTGTCTACCAGCGTAAGAGGTGGGGAACGGGGCATGATGGCTCTTGATGGGGGTGCTACTTTTACAGACTCAGCAGGATTCTGAGAGGACAAAAGATACGTGGCATCCACCCTGCTATCTTCATCCAATGTGTTAAAGCCCCAGGGTCTTTGGTTTTTTAATCCAGGAAAATGACCTCGACATAGCCCACCCTGCTTTGGAGAGCATTTAACCACCTTTGAGGTTGGCCTCACGGTTACGTTTCTGACATGGTTCTCAGCTTTCTTTCCTCTCACTGGAGGAGAGGCTTTCCCATCTGCCTTTCAGTGGCCCAGTACTCTCCTCTACACTATCTTTCTGTGGACCATCAATGGCATTTAGCAACAGCCAGGCGAGCATGTTAGCCTTACAGCCACCGTCTTCTGTATACATTTCAAACACCGAGTGCATTCCCTTCCTCCATGGCACTCTCCTAGTCCACTAGCAGTAGAAGAGTAGGCAAATGGACCAGCACCTTCTGCAGGTGTACCTGTGCCCCACCAACTCTCAGCACTGGACACCTACTGTTAGACAGGCAGGCAATGGATGATCCAATCTCAAAACACAACTTCAAACACAATTTATCTTCTTACCTGCTTCCCTCAACTACTCCCAGCCAATAATCACGATTCGTTAGGAATGAATATAATGGTGCTGGGCTGTTGAAACCTTGACCAAAATGGCAGGGAGCACTAAATGGGGATCTCCCCAGAATTACCCCATATGGGGTTGAAACTATAGAGATTTTATACATCTGCCTTGATCAGATATGGGCTGCTCCAGACAGCTCCCTAAGCCAAGGTAGAGCCTGCAAGAGATGACAACTGGATGGCTCTACTCAGCACATTCTCTACAGCTGGACAGAAAGTACTCTGTCCTTTTTTTTTTTTTTTTTAAAATCTCTACACCCACCATGGAGCTCAAACTCACGACCCAGAGATCAAGATTCACATGCCTTACCAACCGAGCCGGCCAGGCACCCCTGGACAGAAAGTCCTCTGAAGGGAATTCTCTCTACACATTTCCAGGTCTCCCAAGTTACACGAGTCTTTTCAAAAGCCAACTCTTGGCTTTGTTAATTTTCTCTATTGTCTATTCCACTGACTTTTGCTCTTATTTTAATTTTCTCTATTGATTTACTTATATTTAATTTGCCATTCCTTTTCTAGCTTCTTGAGATGAATCCATAAGTCATTATTATTAGATTTTATTTTTGTCTATTAGAAATATTGACACTTACAAATTTCCCACTAATCACAGATTTAACGGCATCCCACAGGTTTAAAACTTAATATCGACCTTGAGTCATGGGTTATTTTAAAAGTTTATCACTTACTCTATAAATACTTGATTTTTTAAGTAATCTTTTTATACTGCCTTCTTGCATAATTTCACTGTTAGAAAAGAACATACACTGAGGAATTTCAATCCTATGAAAAGTGTTGTGGGTTTTTTTTTTCTGGCCCAGGATATGGTCAACTTCGAACACTGTTTTATGTGTACTTAGAAAGATTATTCTTCAGTTGTTTAGTGCATCTTCTGCTTTTTTCACTTACGTCGGTGATTACGAGAGCCACTCCTTTTTAGCCCTGATGATTTATTTTCTGTTTGTCCTAATATTTACATAGGTTCTAATGACTCTATCTTTTCCACATTTTCTTAGTTTCATTAGTTTTTGTTTTATGCATTTTTAAAAGACTTATTTTTTATTTTAGGGTGGCGGGGAGAGAGAGAGCACACAAGGGAGAGGAGCAGAGGGAGAGGGAGAAGCAGACTCCCTGCTGAGCACAGAGTCCAACTCAGGGCTTGACTGATCCCAGGACCATGATCCCAGGATCATGCCCTGAGCCAAGACCGAGAGTTGGGTGCTTAACCAACTGAACCACCCAGGTGCCCCTGTGTTATGTATTTTGAGTCTGGGTTATTAGACTATTTTAGTCTATGTTATTGCATGATCAGCATACAAATTAAGATTATAGCTTTCTGATGAATGGAAAACCGTATTTTGATCAAATGTCAATCTTTTCAAGAGTCCTTGTTGTCTTTAATCCAGGCTGTACGTTGATATTAACTCGGCTCTATCAGACTTCTATGGGACATAACTTACTGTCTATTACTTATGATAGGCATTGAGATTTTCCCAATTTGCAAACTTTTGTCTTTAAATGGAGTTTTCTATACATATATATCCATGTAATAACTCACATACTCGGTTTTAAATCCACCATCTTAAAGTTTCCTATGTATACTATCTGTTCTTTGTTCCTTTTCAATCCTTTCTTATTTAGGAATTTTAAGCCATTCAATTTGTTTTCTTCTATGAACTTTTAATTTTTTTTAGTGGCTAACCTAAGTATTACTATATGCATCCTTGACTTATTAGACCTTATTTCAAATTAATACTTTCACCACTACCCGGACAATGCCAGTAATCTACAACCTGAACTTGATCTTCTTATTTGCATGTATTTGACCTCTCTATATATTTTAGACCCCACAAAACATCATTATTATTGTTTTAAATTGTGAATACTCTTTTCTTTTGACCTCCTTGATAACATCTTTTCTTAATTTAGTGTGGTCACCCCAAGTTATGTCTCATTTTTGTTTACAAAGGACTTTATTTTCTTTATTCTTGGAAGGAAGAGAATTCTAAAGTGGGACTTACATTTTTCTCAAGTGTTTTAGGGTAACATCTCTTTGTCTTATAGTTTCTACTGTTCCCAGGTTTGTTGGCTTATTATTTCACCCCTGAAGGAAACATGACTATTTGTATAGCTGCTTTTCATATCTTCCTGTTTTCAACTTTTTGGCCAAACCAACAATGAGCCTGCATGTGTCTGTGTGTGTGTTCTTTTATTCAATTGAGATATTTTGAAAGCTATTTGAAACAGGGCCTTTTTAAAACTTTGTAAAAATGATGGCTTTTTATTCTCAGTGAGTATTGTTTTTTTTTTTAATTCCCTGTTGCTCTAAGACTAATTACACAAACTTACAGACTTTTCACTATGTTGTATCTGGCCCTTACAATCTTTTCATTTCTTATAGTCTTTGGGCTTCAGTCTGGGAATTTCTTACTGAACCGCCTTCTCGTTCACTAATCCTTGGTTTTATGGTACCTAATTGCTATTGTAATTTTTGTTACATTCTTAATTTCAGTTACTACATATTTTTCTAGAATTTGTATTATTTCGATGGGTTCTAGTTCTCTGGCTAAATTCTCCATTTTTCCCCCTTCTAGTTTTCAAACACATCAGTCATAGTTATTTTGAAATTTTGTGCCTGATAATTACAATGATCAAATCTCTTATGGGTGTTTTACTATTGCCTGACTCTTTTTCTCCTCATTTTCTTTTTGTCTTTTTTTCTTTTTCAGCTATTTCGTTTGACTTCCTTCTGTGACAGATTTCCTTTTGCAACTTGACTTTGGAAATTAAAAAAAACAAACAATGTAGTGATAGTGAACCATGCAATCGCCCTACAAAAAGAATTCAGTGTAATTCTCACAAGTCACAAGAGTATGACCAGGACGCTTCCCGTGGTGTAGTCTGAAGTTCAGGCTTCGGAAGCCCCGCCCTAGTTGTGCTCTTCCTTCGCATCTGAACGTGCTCCGTACATTTCTGTGGTCTCTCTCTTACTGCCAAGGGCACCCCTTTGAGGTTCTCAGTTGGGGTGTTTTCCTGAGTCCCTTGTTTCCGTGTGTGTGAGAAGGGACCTCTACAATGGCCTCCTCAGTACTGGGAGGCGGGCGAGCTCTCTGCCTTCCGGGTGCCACACACCACACCTGAAGGGCTGGGGAGGTGGCAGACACTCTGGGCAAACCCGCATACAGGACTTGAGGCTAACTTCTCTGCAGGGCACTCTCCCACGGTCACTTCCTCTCCAGCTCTGGCTGCCTTGGTTTCCCTGAAGTCTGGACACACTCTCCCCATCACAAGATCAGCAGGACGCTAGGCCATGACTCCCTCTTTGCCTTCATCCCCATCACTAGGGATCAGCAGATGAATGGGTGGGGGTACCTCAGAGGTGAATGCAGAGCTCACCTTGGTGCAAATTCCTCTTCTCTTGGGTCTGGTCTCCACAAATCTAGGCTGCTGTGATTGTTCTCTAAAGGATTCACGCAGCTGGTTTGTCTTGCTTTGTTTTTGTTTTCTATCCAGATCTTACATTTACTTCCTCCGGGAGGATTTCTCTGATGCACGCTACTCCTTCACGGACAGAAGCAAAACTCCCAGCTCTGCTTTTAAAGACATAAACTGTAATAGTCTTTGCTTCCAATTTAATATCTTCTAAGTCTAGACATATTTGCTAATTTTGTTATCAAAATTCCAAAATTCAGAGATATTGTGAGAAATGTTAAAACTCCCCACATTTTTGGTCTGTGGTTCCAGCAACATACCAGAGCAATTTTTCATGTTTGATGACCCCTCTGGAGAGAGCGCCTTGGCTGTTATTGCCCAATGAGGAAAGGTTAAGAGGAAAACCACAGGCAGAAATATAATAAGTTCAGGAAAATTGCTGGAACAACTCCTGTGTGGGCTCTTCCACCCCGAGTGAGCTGTAGGACACTCCACAGAGCCCATCCCCACAGCCCGGCATGGACACGTGTGCTCAGCGACGACACGGAGGTTAAGGATTTGGAATGAAAAATGAGTGATCTGCTGTGACTGGGAAGTCAGCAAGTGTGGGGGTTCTTTTCTTCCTTCTCAGCTCCCTCACACCCACTGCCTTCCAAGCCTACACAGTACTCCTCACTGCAGGAGAAACAGAAGATTCTTCTTCAGTGTTTAATTTTAACAAGACAGGTTTTTCACCTTTGTGAATACTTTGGGAGAGTCGACGACCTTAGGCAGGGACCAGCTAACTTCTGTGGCCCCACGAGAAAGAGAAAGAGGGTGGACTGGAGAGTTGTAGGAACGGGTCATGAGACCGTGTCTTACCACGGAAAGAGCTGAAAGGGCCACGTCAAGAATGGAGGGGGTGTGAGTCAGATAACTTCCTTTGTGGGCGATGCCAAAACCCACAGGCACCGTTTCCCTGAAGAGAAGCGAAGTGAAAATCAGAAGGAACTAATCGTGTCAAACAGGAAAAGGACAGGAGGCAACAAGAGGGTGGGAGACAAAAGCAAGAAGAGAGTAAAGGAAAGTAGGCGAGGAGCACACCACAGGCTGTGCGGGGAAGCTCACAGCTTCACCCCTAAGTGAGCCGTGCGTGCTTCGGCACTGTGCTCCGGGCGGGCCGCGGGCGCACAAACAAGCGTGCGGAGCCAGACGGAACGTCAGGGGTCACCCCGGCGTCGTCGCCCCCCCGAACACCCTAACGCCGAGGATGGCTGCACGCGTGTCTGTGCCGTGCTTGAGGACATCCGTGACAGCCTTCCTAGATGTCAGGAACTTTGTTCTGGCTCGTTCCTGCTGAAGACAAACCAGATCTCAGTGGGGCCGCCACGCAGCCCCCTTCCTCATTCTCTCTCTCTCCTCACACTGCCCACCTGCCTTTCCTCATCTGCCTTCTTTCACTCTCCTCTGTCTCTCACATGCCCACTTTTCAAAGCCACCACCCTTCAAAGTTAGGGGAAAGGGCAAAAAGCGTTAACCCAGGAGGAGTCAGCCAAGCGGGAAGAGTGGGGGGACCAAGACCGTGGTTCCACCCCTTACATTTACAAGGACTGCCTCTGCTGCAGCCTAAAACATTTCCATACAGCTTCCGTGGAAATATCCAATCATAAGACGTCACCACTTCAGCCAGTTTATTCTGTTCACAATCGGTTACGATGTTCGAAAAATTTCTCCCAGGGAGCTGAAATCCGCCACTCTCTAAACTTAGGTCACTGCATAGAGAGGTCAATGGTGTTCCTGTGCTGCGAGATGCTGAGGGCATTCGGACCCACTAAAAAACACGGAGTCCTTTTGTATCAACTAGGAAGTCTGGGGAACACTCAGCCACAGTCATTCCAGGACACGGAGGATTTTGTATTAGTAATAGTGAGTCCTAGGTACCTGTTTGATTTTGGATTCCCTTTATAATTGACTCTGGGCTTTCCTGTAATTCCTGGCTGTTTTTACAGTTTTCACGGCAACACAAGATTGATTCTGTTTCTCCTCCACTTGAAAAGCTAGGAAACACCCAACAGATCAGATTGAAAGGTGAATAAAGAAAAAATTTGAAGACAGTAATTGTTTATGGAGAATGAAGTTGCCATTGTCGCAGTAAGCATTTCTGCATCCAAGAATCTGAGAAAAGACAGATTTTAATTTCCTCAGGGGGTTTAGTGCCTGTTACTAGAAGGTCAAGTCTACAGCAGGTGGTACCTCTGATTCACAGGCATGAGACCTCGATTTAAACATGTGTGTGACCCCTGCACCACCGTGAGACTTCGGGCAAACAACCTCACCTGTGAAATTCAATTTCTCATGTGTAAATAGCACTAATAACACATAAGTAAAATACACAAATATTGTGAGATATTATCAGATATAAAATGTACTGTCCCCCACGAGACTGTGTGCTCCCTGAGGGAAGTAACTGATATTACCCTTCTTTGTTATCTAAATCCGAAAACACAGAAGTGCTCACTAAAAGTCTGTTGGAAAACAACAACAACAATAATAGCACAATATTTCCTTTCATTCCCTCTTATTTTGTAGGCAAACAAGTTCCAGTAGACAGAAAACAACTCTTTAGGGACAAATATTAGGAGAAGACTTGAAAATCTTTAATGTGCTAATAAGATTAAAAGTCACTTTACATTAATGTGTCGGAATTTTTACTTAAAATATATAATTTTCTCAGTTAAATTAATAAAAAATATAATTTTAAGGAGCCCTTCCCCAATACATCCACAATACTGTGTTACAGGAATACTATATTAAGAGTGAATGCTTGATCTTTATTTGCTAAACAAATGGATATATGTCCTAGCCTCCTCAAATAAAGAAAACACCCAAATATCTCCAGTAATTTTTAATGATTTTTAATCACTTTTAAAGCTTATTCCTAATTTCTGGAATGCAAACTAAGAAAAACAATTAGAATGGATGTTTCATGACAGCTGACAGTGTGTTCTGAAGATCACCCCAGAGCGGGGACATGGTAACCTAACAAAGCTCTTTAAAAGGGCTGCCACAAGAATCCTGAAATCCTGAATATTCTACAGAAAGAACCTATTGAGTTAGTCATCGTTAAGATAATAAAAATACTGCTGATGCGAATGGACTGTCCCCTGCATCTTTCTGAAACAGAGGGCTGCAGATATAAACATAGAACCAGCTTCCTTAAATCTTTACTTTGCTGCTGGTTGAGCTCTGGAAAATTACTCAGTAAGCACAGAGAAAGCACTCTCAGGTTAGCCGTACTCAGCCTGATGAAACGACCGTTTATCACTGAAATGTCTGCCCCTGGAGCCCCCGGTACCGAGAGTCACTACTCACTCATTCTGGTTCCCGGGAAGGCAGGAGGAATAAAGAATGGCTCACACAAGACTCTTGTTAGCCGTAACCTCCTGCAGATATCTGTAATTAGGGTTAAATGGGTGACCCGTGCTTATCTGGAAGTACCAAATATTTTAAGGGAAAGGATGCATTTGAGTTGAAACTTCAAGGAAGAACCAAGGGTAGGGATCCAAAGTGGGAATAAGACATTTGAGCAGCGGGAAGAGCAGAAAGCCTTGGAAGAGAACTATGTTACTATGAATGGAAGACAGGGAATACGGAGTAAAGATTAACAGGAAGTTAGATAAGAACAGCAGGTCAGGGTGAAGTTTCGGAGCACCGCGAAGTCCAGCCGAGAAGCGGGACACCACTAACTGGACAGTGAGGTGAAGCTGCGATGTGGCATTTGAAACGGCCAAGAAGGAACTTGCGATCACTATGACTGAACCCAATAAGAAGTTCTTCTAGCACTGAATATACTGATTTTCCAAGCAGTGTGTTACCTTTTTTAGGTCAGAATTATTTGTTGTTGTTGTTGTTTTGTCTTATTTATGATGTTCAGTTAGCCATCATATAGCACATCATTAGTTTTTGATGTACAGTTCAATGATTCATTAGTTGTGTGTAACACCCAGTGCTCATCACAACACGTGCCCTCCTTAATACCCATCCCCCGGCTACCCTATCACCCTCCGCCCTCCCCTCTGACAGTCTCTACAATAAATGGTGCTGGGAACACTGGACAGTCACGTGCAGAGGAATGAAACTGGACCATTCTCTTACACCATACACAAAGATAAACTCAAAATGGATGAAAGACCACAAGGTGAGACAGGAAACCATCAAAATCCTACAGGAGAAAATAGGCAGTAATTTCTCCAACATTGGCCATAGCGACCTATTTCAAGGCACGTATGCAAAGGCAAGGGAAATAAAAGCAAAAATGAACTATTGGGACTTCATCAAGATAAAAAGCTTCTGCACATCAAAGGAAACAGTCAACAAAACAAAGAGGCGACCTATGGAATGGGAAAAGATATTTGCAAATGACATTACAGATAAACAGCTATTATTCAAGATCTATAAAGAACTTCTCAAACTCAATACCCCAAAACAAATAATCCAGTCAAAGAATAGGCAGAAGACACAAACAGACACCTCTCCAAAGAAGACATCCAAATGGCCAATAGACACATGAAAAAATGATCCACATCCCTTGGCATCAAGGAAATACAAATCAAAACCATAATGAGGGTTCCTGGGTGGCTCAGTGGGTTCAAGCCTCTGCCTTTGGCTCAGGTCATGATCTCAGGGTCCTGGGATCAAGGCCTACATCAGGCTTTCTGCTCAGCAGGGAGCCTGCTTCCCCCTCTCTCTCTCTCTGCCTGCCTCTCTGCCTACTTGTGATCTCTATCTCTGTGTCAAATAAATAAATAAAATCTTAAAAAAAAACCATAATGAAATACAACCTTACACCAGTTATAATGGCAAACATCAACAAAACAGGTAACAACAAATGTTGGTGAGGATGTAGAGAAAAGGAAACCCTCTTACACTATTGGTGGGAATGCAAGCTGGTTCAGCCACTCAGGAAAACAGTATGGAGATTCCTCAATATGTTAAAAATAGAGCTACCCTATGAGTAAGCAATTGCACTACTAAGTATTTACCCCAAAGATATGGATGTAGTGCAAAGAAGGGGCACGTGCTCCCCAATGTTCATAGCAGCAATGTCCACAATCGCCAAACTGTGGAAGGAAACGAGATGCCCTTCAACAGACCAATGGATAAAGAAGATGTGGTCCATATATGCAATGGAATATTATGCAGCCATCACAAAGAATGAATACCTACCATTTACATTGACATGGACGGAACTGGAGGGGATTATGTTAAGTGAAGGAAGTCAAGCAGAGAACGACAATTATCATGTGGTTTCAACTCATAGATGGAATATAAGAAATACTGCGGAGGACCACAGGGGAAGGGAGGGAAACCCGAATGGGAAGAAATCGGAGAGGAAGACAAACCATGAGAGACTCTGGACTCCGGGAAACAATCTGAGGGCTTCGGAGGGGGAACAGGCGGCAGCGGCCGGGATCTGGCCCGCGTGGCTCTGCGGCGGGGCTGGGGCCGCGGTTCCCTCGCCGCCGGGCCGGCCCGATGCCCAGGGCGCGGCGCGCGGCCGCCACC
>LNAC01000224.1:1375005-1392505 GCA_002007465.1 Ailurus styani
CTGCGGCCGCCGGGGCCCCGTCACAACAGGCCGTGTCGGGGGCACTGGCTCGGCTCCGGGGCCTGGCAGCGCCGGCGCGGCGGGCGCAGACCCGACGGCCGAGGAAACGGGGTTCCGGCCTCCGGTCTGCGCTCACATCTCTGTGACCTTGGGCGAGTCCCGTTATCCCTGTTTCCATCTCTAGCAGGAGAGTGTGTTAGGTTTGCTGCATCGCCTTCACAGGATTCCCGGCAGATCAAGCTTCTACCACTGGTCAGATGCATTTCCACGGAACAGCGCGGCTACTCTGCGGTCTCATATTCACTCTAAGATGATGGAGAAGAGCCGAAATGGCCCCATACCATAAATGACCATAAATGGCCATTACGTATGACCCCATACGTAAGAGGCTACCTCTGAGGAAAGCTGTACATCACTAACACTACCGGGTCTGTTTGCCATTCTCAGAGGCTGAGAGGTCTCGGAGGTTCAATTCTCTGATACGGAAGTGAACGTGGTTCTTGTCTACAGGACAACAGGGCTTCTGTCTTGCACTTACTTCACTCTAATACCTAGAAAGCAGTAATTCTGATACTCTCCTATCAAACCGTATTACCTGGTGGTATAATGTAATAAAAGTGGACGAGGACTTTATCGTGGGCCTGAAGCACAGGGGCTGGGCCAACGCGACAGTTGTCAGACGCACACTTGCTGATGGGGAGACACCATGGTGTCCTGGAAGGCCACTCCACTTGGAGTCACTCACAGGGCAAGGAACCAGCTCTGCTCAACAGCGAACCCATGCAGCAAGCCATCACGTGCCACTTACTTCTTTGGCCCCTTAGTGTCCTAATCTACAGAATGAAGACAAAAACTGACACGTCGTTGGACGATGTTGAACATACAAAGTGATCAAGTTTCTGTAGTATTTCCAATACATAATGGCACGAGCAAATAGATCATTACAGCAGGAGTCGTGTTTGCAATTAAACAGGAAGGGAAGGCGAGACTCGGTGGACAATACGGTATCCTGAGTTCCTCCCATTCTGGAAGACAACGCAGCTAAACCTTCACCAGCGACAAATGTTCGGTCACTTGTAGGTCTCGCAGGAAAAACGACGGAAGTGATCGGATGAAGGTCAACGGTGAAAACACTAGTCATTCATTTTGGCCTCCTATTCAAGTTACCCGGAATTCTTTTGTCCCCACCCCTAAATCTGGATTAGCAAGATTTCACTGTCGTCTCTGTAATATTAAAGCAAACTTACTATAAATAGCTTTTATCTTATAAAATAAACTGTAGCACGGAGTGTCACTCATGATTAAGGATCAATATAACGTATTTTGGTATACTAAGCTAGAAGGAGACTGTAAATAAAGAATATAGCGAAAATTAGGGGCGCCTGGGTGGCTCAGTGGGTTAAAGCCGCTGCCTTCGGCTCAGGTCATGATCCCAGGGTCCTGGGATCGAGGCCCACATCGGGCTCTCTGCTCAGCGGGGAGCCTGCTTCCTCCTCTCTCCTCTCTCTCTGCCTGCCTCTTTGCCTACTTGTAATCTCTCTCTCTGTGTCAAATGAATAAATAAAATCTTTTTTAAAAAAAAAAGAATATAGCGAAAATTAAACTAAGTCAAACTGAAAGATCTTATTCCTAAGGAAACGACTGAAAAAGAAATAAACACAAAAGCTAACAATGAAGTGCTTAGAAATACAGTGATGACAGTAATGGAATAGAAAGGGAAAAAATGAACTGATGGAAGGCATCTATGGACATCTGCTTCTAAGAAGAGACATTTAATGATATCTTAGGTTTAGGGCCCTTGATGTGTCTTTTCATCTCTTTGTGCTGTATTTTACTTTTATCTGATATTGACCTAACAGTGCTTTTCCTTATTCTCAGTGAACTTTGGGTAAGCCATTAAAGGCACCAGTTCACAGTATTTGAGACTTCAGAGATAAACACCCGGAATTTTAAAAATTGTTTAGATATCCATCTACCAAACATCCAGATATTTAGAAATATCCAAATTACCAGATATAGAGAATAACCTGTGGGTGATGAAGATGTACTGGTTACTGAGTATTAATATCAACTGACAGAGCCACATTTCCAGTGGCCAAGCTAATACCCCTGAAAGATGCGAAAGGCTCACAGAATGAAAAATGCTGGTAGCTGGATCATTTTTCTTTTTCAGAACTGTTAATGTAGTCCTATAATTAAACATGCTCAATCAACAGGTTCTTTAATAATTTCTATCAAGAATAAATATCACAGAAAATTTCTACCTAGGCAGATATGTATTTATTTAACAAGCATTGCTGGTGGCAAATATAAAGCTCTTTGAAACTTTAACAGCAAAAAAGGGAAGGTTTCTGTAAATGAATGTTCACGACAGCCCAGACTGAAAGTGCTCTTGAATTACAAGGGAACAGGTATTGGTAAGCAGACCAGTCACTATGGACAAATGCAGGGGAGGAAGGAGACTTCCCTGGATGAAACCACAGCTTTGGGGATCCACAAATCCCCTGGCCGGTAGCTCCCTTAGACTGCGTGTATGTGGTATCAGAGTAGTCAAAGACTGGAAAATCGTAAGTAGTTCTTTGGTGATCAGGAGGTTAAAGATTTTGGCAGATTTTTCAGTTCATATTTCTACAATGATGACAATGCACACAAAAGTCTAAAAAAAAAGTTACAAAGTGAGAATAAAAGGTTAACAACTACTAGGAGGAGACTAGAAAGAAAGGAAACTATCTCAGGTTTACTGCTGATTTCAGTTGTTTTGAAGCTGATCCCGATTAGAGTCTGGATATTTGTAGATATTCATTTTGGCCAAATCAATGTATTCAATAAGCCAGAGTTTCAATAAGCCAGAGTATTCTAAGAGAACTGTTTTGCCATGACACCAGTCGATGGTCCTGAAAGCATTTTCAGTATTTTCATCCATGCTCATTTATAAGAAAGGAAGTGAAGGAGGAAGTTACAGAGACCCCTGCATTAGCACATGACAATTTCATTTCACCATCATACAGTCAGTATTGGGCAGGTAAGTCCAGGGTTTGTCATGAAAATCTCCAAACTGAGTTATCCATCCTAGGTTCTCAGTTGCAAGAAGTGGGAAGTAAATCTAGGTGATTTAATCAGTCACCAGAAGGAGGGAGAGCCAGACTCAGTAAGAGTAAGAAAAGGGGACAAGTGGAGCCAAAAATCACAGCGTGCCGAGACCACTCCCGTGGCCACCACTGAGTATCAGGGCCACAGACGGCACTGCCACGGCGGTGAGCCCCCAAACGCCAGGCGTCTTCTCTGCCACGATGCTCACAGATGTCCCCTCCTCTGAGACACCTCAACCTACATAAAACGGAGGGGTGAGCATCTGGTACTGTAACAGCACACGCCCCACCTGCTTCTGTGTGGGTGACCCGGAAAAGCAGACTCTTTTCAGTGTCCACAGACTCAGATCGCCTGGGCAATGCTCCGACATGGGGAGGGTGTTCGTTTCCTGGGCAGATAAACAAAGAGGCGAAACCTCACTAAGTGATACAGAACATTAGGAAAGGTGCACACCACAGCGGATGATGGGTCTGGCATCAGAGTAAGTGTGGATTTTGGAATTTCAGATCCCTATTTCCTAAATATATAACCTCCAATGTATTTCCTGTCCTTTTGGGTCATCTACTGCTTTGTAATTCCCATGAGGGTAAGACCGAGGTCTGACTTGTCTGTGTGGCACTTCTAGCAGGACAATGCCTGACAGTGAGCCAAAGCCCCAACTAGCTCCTGCACAAATGATGAGTTCAGATTCTACCACCGCACGTGGTGACAACGGCATGTGACATGCATCCCAAACACCTGTTTTCTGTGTGTGGGATTACTCGACCCGTATTTCACACCCACCAGACTAACCACCAAGAAATCAAGGTCAGCGTCTTATTTCTGACTGTCTCTACTGTGCAGAGCATGGGGTCTAACACTTGGTAAGTATCTGCTAAATAATGGATGAATGAGGGCAAGCCTGGATGTATTTTCTCACCTGCAAATCGGACAGAGTATCCTACTCATTTGAGGATTCAGGGAAAGTATGCCAAGATTTTCTTACGTAGTAAGTGCTCATTGCTGTTGTCTCTCTTCTGGACTCTTCTGGACTGCCAGAGTTAGAGATCATTGTGATATTTGAAAATGTAGTCCTCTCATGTATGCAACAGGAAAACACTGTGGTGTTATATTTATTAACCTATTTTGTTCTAAGGCATTTACGTTCTTGTCTCCTTTAATGTGCTGAGAGCCCCCCCTCCCCAATGTAGGGAATGGGTCTCAGTTTTTATTTCATCAGTCAGTGATCAAAGTCAGTGTCTCCCAATGTTTAACCCATGGGACATGTTCATTTTCTTGAAAAAAATTAATAAATGAGTGAATGGCTATGTGACAATGGACTTTCATTATTTCCTAGACTCCAAGAGTCATCTCAGAATCAATAACATCACTTTCACATCATGAATGAAATAAACGTATTATAAATGAAGACCCACCATAGCTTCTCTGTCCTTATCTATGTTTGCCTATAAGATCCCAAGTTTAATAAGATGCTTGAAGTAATATATGCTTCTAAGTCCTGAGTACACATTACCAAACAAGACAGTTTTCTTTATTTTGAAAAAGAGAAAGAATTTTGATTACAACTGAGAAAAATCAGGCCTCGGGAGCAACAACAGAAGGCAATCTACTGACAGGTGGTTGTGAAGTCACCTGGGGGACAGGGCAGTGAGTAACACCTACCAGGCGTGGCTAAGAAACCCAAATAAAGGAGAACAAGGATAAAAGTGCAGATAAAACCATGTATTTGTGGATATAACGAACATATATGATATAGTTTCCGAGCAAGAAAACACCCTAGAAGTGAAGAGGCAGACGTGAAAAGTCAATACTGAAAAGGCTTACTGGATGACCAGTAATCTGAATAAAGAACGTCGTTCATGAACATCATCGTGTACTTTCAAAATTCACGGATAAGAAGATAACGTTCAAAGCATCAGGGGGGTGGGTCAGGAACTGGTCACACACAGAAGTGGGGATCAAAATGACACTGGGCTACTCAGTAGCAATTCTCGATCCTAGAGTAAAATGGATCAACATCTTCTAAATTCCAAGGGAAATTTTTTTTTTTTTTAAACCAGCATGCTCTGCTATGGCCAGACCATTAAAACTATAAAACAGATGAAGACACCTAAACTAATCAAGGAGTGCGGCTCCTGGGTGGCTCAGTCAGTTGGGGGTCCTACTCTTGATGGGAGCTCAGGTCATGATCTCGGGGTTTTGAGATCGAGCTCCGTGTCGGGCTCTGCACTGGGTGGCGTCTGCTAGTCCTTCTCCCTCTGCTCCTCACCCTACTCTCTCTCTAAAAATAAATACACAAAATCTTTAAAATAAATAAGTAAGTAATCTAGGACTTAACAGTTAATCTCACAAGTATCCTTTCTTAGGAAGTTGTAGAAGAGGTGCTTGTGGGAAGTAAAACCAGAGGAAGGAGCGGGATCCAGAAAGGAGGCTTCGCTGTCCAGGGACTGTGAAAGGCAGTGCCAAGATGGCGGCCCCGTGGCAGGCAAGGAGCGAGCAGCGCAGACGGCAGCAGGAGGGAAAAGAAAAGAAGGAGAAGGAGAACCAGGAACTTAAAAACAGAAACAAGCCAGATACACGATTTGGTGTGTTATGGCTTTTGGGAAATTATTGCTTTTGGGGAAAGTAATGGAAGATAAATAATTACATAAATAAAGGCAATAAAGCAATGGTTAAATTTGAGGAAAAATAATATGAGTAAAGAATACATATTCTAATCTATATTTGTGGCCTCATCAATGAGAAAATATGTATATGTTCACCTACGTAGAATAGTGTAAGAGCCTGCTACTGGTTTAACGAACTATATGGTATGTAGTTTGGGAAAATAAAAGCAGGGAAATAAGGACGGAATTATACAGGGGAGTTAAAGGCTCAGCTACTCTGATGGGGAGCCAGTAATGCTGCCTAAAATAAAAAATTCAGAAGAAGTTCTAAAGATAAAGAATATCCAATGGCAAGAAGATAGTCTCTTCAACAAATGGTGTTGGGAAAACTGGACAGCCACATGCAGAAAAATGAAACCAGACCACTTTCTTTCACCACACACAAAAATAAACTCAAAATGGATTAAGGTCCTAAATGTGAGACGTGAAACCATAAAAATCCTAGAGGAGAACACAGGCAGTAACTTCTTTGACATTGGCTGTAGCAACTTCTTACTAGATATATCTCCTGAGGCAAGGGAAACAAAAGCAAAAATAAACTATTGGGACTTCATCAAAATACAAAGCTTCTGTACAGCAAAGGAAGCAACCAACAAAACTAAAAGGGCACCTACAGAATGGGACAAGATATTTACAAATGATATATCTGACAAAGAGTTAATATCCAAAATACATAAAGAACTTATTCAACTCAACACCCAAACCCCAAATAATCCATTTTTAAAAAAAGACATTTCTCCAAAGAAGATATCCAGATGGTCAACAGACACATGACAAGATGTCCATCATCACTTACCATCAGGGAAATATAAATCAAAACTACAATGAGATAACACCTCACACCTGTCAGATGGCTAAAATCAACAACTCAGGAAATAACAACAGTTATTACACTGTTGATGGGAATGCAAACTGGTGTGGTCACTCTGGAAAACAGTATGGAGGTTCCTCAAAACGTTAAAAATAGAACCAGTAATTCTACTACTGGGAAAGGATACAAAAAATACTAATTCAAAGTGGTACGTGCACCCCTGTGTTTAAAAATAGTAGCATTATTTACATTAGGCAAATTATGGAAACAGTCCAAGTGTCCATTGACTGATGAATGGATAAAGAGGATGTGGTGCAGATCTAAGATGGAATATTATTCAGCCATAAAAACAAGGGACTCTTGGGGTTCCTGGGTGGCTCAGCCTGTTGAGCATCCGACTCTTGTTTGCGCCCCAGGTTCAAGGGCTCGAGCTCTGCATCAGGCTCTGCGCTCCACAGAGTCTACTGGATATTCTCTCTCTCCCTCTGCCCCTCCCCCACCTGCATGCTCTCTAAATATTTTTTTTGAAAAAAAGAATGAAATCTTGTCCTTTGCAATGATGTAGATGGAGCTAGAGAGTCTGATGCTAAGCAAAATAAGTCAAAGAAAGACAAAACCATATGATTTCACTCATATGTGTAATTTAAGAAACAAAACAAATGAGCATAGGGAAAAAAGAGAGAGAGAGAAACCAAGCAACAGACTCTGAACTGCAGAGAACACACTGCTGGTCACCAGAGGGGAGGTGGGTGGGGGGTGGGGGAAGCAGGTGATGGGGATGGAGGCGGGCACCTGTCGCGACGAGCACCAGTGATGTATGGACGTGCTGAATCCCTACATTGCACACCTGAAACTAAGACTACACGGCGTTAACTAACTGAAACTTAAAAACTGAAACAAAAAAATTAGTTTTAAACACATATTGTCCTGAAATATGAATGTAAGTATCAGAAAAACTAGATGAAGGATTCAAAAGTAATTGTCTTTACAGAGAGAGTGAAATTGGAAGACAAGTAAGGGTGGAGTTTAGAAAAATCTGTTTGAATAACAATATGTCCTTCTTATCTAGGAAATAATAACTATCAAAGAAAAAAGAAACAATAGGCTCAAGAGAGGCCCAAAACAATGGCAATAAAATAAGAAAAAGGAGGACGCAACATTGGACATGAAGAGACAAGATTTATATTTACATTTTAAGAATGTACAATAATTTGTATTTATAACACGAGCACTTACCTAGAAAATCTATGCCAATCAAGCGAGCAATACTTTGAATTAAGAGAAGCATTAAGTAAGCAAATACAAAATAAGCAGATAAAGCTGAGTAGCTTCCCTACACAGCTTCGAATACTACAGTGCTCTACCGCTCCTCTTCCAACCTGATCCCCCCACCTTTTCCTGCCTGCACCCTTGTTTCCTCGGAGGGAAGTACTGCACCAGGAAATATGGGTTTGTGGGAAATAATCCCAATAGTCCAATCCCATCTGTGCAAGTCAAAGGGACCTGAACCTTTCTCTCTCAGCTCCCTGGGACAGAGAGAGGCAGGTGTCCCACCTGAGTTCAGCCCGCTGGGCTCCTGAGAACTTTTAATAGCTCATGACGTAAGTTCAGAAAGAATGACTGGACTGGATTAATGCAGCCGTAGAGTCCACACTCGACTGTGCTCGGCTGCTTCAGTGTTACTGTATTTCCACTTCCTAGCACCCCAGAAGAACTTCAGTAGGATGTTGGCTACTGAAAAGCTTCCCTGTGCCTATTATGTATCTGAGTCTCCAATATCTTTGGGAAAAGTCTTTATTGCCTATCTTTGTCCAGAGAGTTTTGTTGCTTGCAACCTAGAATCCTAGAATCCTGATATGAGCACCTGGGGATACATATCACAAGAAATGGTTATGATGTATATAATAAAACGTCAAAGCTTTACTGAAGAAGATAAAGAAGGCTCAATAATAATAAATTACAAGAGAAGTGGAATGTCCAAATATGTATCTATAAACTCAGTACAATCCCAATGAAAATTTCTAAATTCTCAAGTTCATGCGAAAAATAAAATGTTCAAGAATGCACAAGGTAATTTTCAAAATGAAGGATGATGATAAAGCTACAAAAATTATACTATTGTTATAGGCGAACCCAAATAAGTCAGAGGAATTAAATAAGTCTATAATCGTAACCTTTTAAACAAAGGAAACCTTGCAGCTTAGTGGGAAAATAACAAAGTACTGGAAGAACTAGATAAGCAATATTTATGAACTTCTATTACTCTTTCATATCAGAAAGAAAAGCACTGTTTAGAGATATGCATAGCCAATATAAGAAATCATTCTTATATAATAAACAAAGAAGGACTTACTAAGCTGGACACAAAAGTCAAAAGCTATAAGGAAGAAACGCTGGCATAGACTTCTGTAGGAGGAAATGCACCATGGTCAAAATCAAAGGGGAAATGATAATTTGAAACCACTTATAATAGATTGAAGTTAATATCCACCTTATATAGTAATCTTCTATAAACTTTTAAGAAAAAACATACAGCTAGAAGTTAGATAGGCTGTATGAACAAGATTTCCAAGAATAAATACAAAATGTTTGTTAGGAAATAGAACTATGATCAATACAGTAGTGAGAAAAATCCAAGTTAAATCGTTTCAAGATACCTCTTTCTATGTCCTCTGCTCCGGAAACACTTAAAAACTTCAAATAAATAATCCTGAAAACACTGAAGGGAAAGAAGTACACACAAGAACTGGAGATGAAGATCCAAACTGTCAGATCTAGGAGGACATGCTGGCATTTTTTAGGATTTATTTCTTTTAATCAAGCAATTCCAATTCCAGTTTACTCCCATTCAGAAATAGTTGTATCTTTGCATATATAATGGCACTTATGAAACTCAGTTTTTAAAAATGAGGATCTGGCAACAATCTAACATTCATTAATAGAGGATTCATTAAAAAGAATGCTCCCACACTGGAACAGACTTCATTGGGAGAAAATGCATCCTGAATTTCAGGACAGGCTCTGGTCATCACGTGACAACCTGTGGGAGTAGAAGAATCTGCTTCTCCCTGGCTGAATGAGGGACCAGAGCCACCTCCCGAGGCGGAAACTTGGTTTCTACTCCGTTCTACCGTTTCTGCACTCCTGGTTGGAGGAGTGTGAGCCCTTCCCCTTGCTGTGCCGAGGAGCCACGGTCTCAGCTTGTGGTCACAGCTGTGGGACGTGGGCAACCAGTGGCCCGGAGCCTTCCCCACACCTCAACATTCTGCTGGCATAAGTCCCTTCAAGTACTTGCTGTAGATCACTTCTCCTGCTGGGAGTCACTCTACCTGGGAAGCTAGCCTATGAGGATCAGCTTTGCACAACTGGCAAAAAGCCACCTGTTATTCTCAGGAATTCCGTGATCTGGTGATAAAGTACTGGTAGCTTCAAACCAGCAAGAGTAAGATTATTCCCACCTCACACGTCAGTGAAGGTAAAAATCAGGGCTCTTATTTCCCCCGCACCCCACCTCTGCCACTGAGGTGGTTGTTAAACACTTCCTAGCATTTCGTTGCTTTTATCTCTACCTTCTCATGATGAAACGCTATGTAAACGTTTACAAGAATAAGGCAGAGCTATTTTTACCAACAAGAGTTAAATTTTACCAACAAGAAATAATATCTAGGACATAATAATGCCATGAAGATCAATGTTTATAGAATAACAATTTTGTGGAAAAGCGTATGTGAATGCGTATTATGTAAATATATAGAGTAAAAGCTCCAGGAATTCCCATAAAACAGGTGACCAAGCCTGGCTATGGAGGCTCATGGTGGTGTTGGGGTTCTTTTTCTTATACTATCTATACAGAATATACAATCTACAATACAGACTACCTTAAAAATCTATAATAAGATAGTGTCAATAGGTTTTATATAACATTTTTAAATATTAAAGCTAAATAATAAAAATATTTGTCAAATATCTAATGTATTAAAACTTCTAATACGTAAAAAAATTAAAATTAAAAAATATACAAATACAGAGCAAGAACACACCAAATACTAATTTATCATGATGGCACGTTATCTTATGCAGAAAAAGAATGTAAAAATAAAATTTTCAACATTCAAATATTTTAAATCTAAAAATATTGGATAGAAAAAATGTATACCATAGGTACATTAGATAGAAACTCGCCTATAGTGCCATTAGAATAACGAATTGACATATTTCCTGAAATGATTTTATCAGTATGTTTTAAGAGTCATTAATATTATCACTATTTTTAGCCAAGTTATTATAGATTTTGGAATAGACTATAAGGAAGCAGTTATATATTCAGAAAGGTTTTAAATTTTTTTTAATTTTATTTATTACTATTTTTTTAGAAAGCATCCTGCATCTTTCTTTTTTAAGATTTTATTAAAATTCACGTTAGTATTAATTTTAGGAGAAAGATTTAGTGATTCATGACTTACATACAATACCCAGTGCTCATCAGGACAAGACCCTTCCTTAATGCCCACCACCCACTCACGTCCCTCCCTCGACCTTCAGTTTGTTCTCTATAGTTAAGAGTCTCTTGTGATTTGCCTCCCTCTTTGTCTCTATCTTATTTTTCCTCCCCTTCCTCTACGTGGGTCTACTTTGTTTCTCAAATTTCACATATGAGTGAAATCTTATGGTATTTATCTTTCTCTGACTGCCTTTCCGAAAATAAGTCAGAAACTATTTGTGACTAAGAATTATCATTACAGGGTGCCTGGGTGGGGCTGCAGGTTAATCATCTGGCTCTTGGTTTCGGCTCAGGTCATGATCTCAGGGTTGTGAGACTGAGCCCCGTTTTGGGTTCCAGGCTCGGCAGGGAGTCTGCTTGAGATTCTCTCTCCCTCTCCCTCAGCACCACCCACTCACGCACATACGCAGGCTCTAATAGAAAAATAAATCTTAAAAAAATTGTCATTACAGTTTACTTAAACAATTGAAATAATGGGTATTCAAAATACACAAGGCAGGGCATTGAAAACATCCTGTAATTTTCTCATTTCTTAAATTATATTTATATTCATCTTATTAAAAAGTGTGAAGACTAGGGGACAACCCAGCGGGCTCAGTGGGTAGAATGTGCGTCTCCTGATCTCTAGGTTGTGAGTTTGAGTGCTAGGCTGGGTGCAGAGATTACTTAAAAAAAGGTGAAAACTAGAAAGGATGAGTTTTATTTGGCAGGGCACAATAAATGACAGCTATTTGGGTTATATTTGTCTTTTATTTAAGTGTATATTCAGCTTCTAAAAATTGTAAATACTCCAAAGTAAGTTAAGAAAATGAGTAAAAATGATTGATAGATTTAATGAATGCTTGGTTGATATCAAAAATAAAAAAAAAAAGAAAATGCTACGAAATGGTTCTAGTGGGTTAAGGGTTGAGATTATACATGATTTTTTCTGTATTCTCACTGAAGTCTATGCATATTTTACTAGTTTTATAAAGTAACTATCAGCTATATAATCAGAAAATCAGCCACTATTTTACAAACTGTGCCAACAGGAGTTGATAATTTCATTAGAAAAATAATACATGGAAAAATAATTTAATAGACTCTTCCAAATTATTACTGGCTAAGGAAGAAACTGAAAGAAAATTTGAAGGAATTTATCCAAAATAATCTGAAGGCACATGACTCTAAAGACAACCCTTCCATTTCAGAACATACTGTAAAAAAATTGTATACATTTATAATGTATGTTTTAAGTGAAAATAAAAGTTATATTCTCAAAATGGGAATCAGTAATCTGGTCTCCATTCCTGGTTTTGCCACTGACTTCTGGTGAACAGTAAATTTAGCTTACGGAGCCCAAGTATTTATAATCTGTGAGAATAGTGGACTGTATTTTTCCATCTTTAATACCTTATGTTTCCCAACTTTTCAGATTCCCAGAAGGAACTGGCTGAGTTTAGGAAACGGACTAAGGAAATTGCATTTGTAGATCCTGTATTAGTCTACGTGTATGTTTGTTAATGGCGGCAAGTGAGGGGAGGTAAAGATGAAGTTTATGTGATTCATCGGGACTCATTAAACAAGGACCAAATGGGACAGGACCTGACATTTCCAGGTTCCTGCCAAGTAGGCTGACAAATCAGAGAATTTATGATTAGATTATGGCCTCCACAGGCAAGTAGGGATAGGTTTGAATTTTACATATATCAGACAGCGAGTGACTGACTCATGATTTCAGGGACTTAAATTACTTTCAGAGAGCCTGACATCCAAATGAAGACAAATCCTTCTTTTTTTAAATATTTTATTATACATTTGAGAGAAAGAAAGGGAGAGCACATGAGTAGGGGGAGGAGGAGAGGAGTTAAATTAGTTGTGGTGTGATATTCTACTTTTTTAAGGATATTACTTATTTGTTTTAGAGAGAGGAACAGAGAGACAGAGACCAAGCAATGGGAGAGGCAAATGGGGAGGGAGTGAGAATCTCAAGCAGGCTCCCCACTACGCGCAGAGCCCGACACAGGCTTGATCTCACGACCCTGAGATCATGACCTGAGCTGAGACCAAGAGTCAGACGTTTAACCGAATGAACCACCCAGGACCCATTCACAGTATGATATTCTAAAACGGCAATACTAAAAATGGTCATGAATTCCACAGATGAGCACACAGATCATTTCTTTCCAGTCAAAGAAATCCACTTTCATGTACTCCACAGTTTACTCCATTTACATTGTGCTTCACATTTTTTTTTTCTCAAAACGAACTTCCACAGCTTACAGAAAACACCATAACCCAATCCAAGGAAGACCTGAGCTTACTGACTGACCTGAGCATCACCCACAGAGGCCCACTGTCTGGCAAACACATCCATGTTTTCTTTCTTTTTTTTTTTAATATTTTTTATTTATTTATTTGACACAGAGAGAGATTACAAGTAGGCAGAGAGGCAGGCACAGAGAGAGGAGGAAGCAGGCTCCCTGCCGAGCAGGGAACCCAATGCGGGGCTCGATCCCAGGACCCTGAGATCATGACCTGAGCCAAAGGCAGAGGCTTTAAACCCACTGAGCCACCCAGGTGCCCCACACATCCATGTTTTCTATTCTTGAAGACAAGGGTAGGTAATTTGCGCTTTCTCTGCAACTCTAATGACATCAGGATTATCTTCCTCTACTCTCTACAATCAGATTTTTAAAATAACTCTTTAAAAAAACTTTAAAAAATATTATACTTATCAATCAGTTACAGTAGGAAGAATAGTGGTCATTAAAATATTAATGGATATTGCTGTTTTTATTGCTAAAAGAAACCTGGTATTTTTTTGAAAAAAAAAATGAGTGGCCAAAGGCTTAAATACCACTAAAAAAAAAAGACTCCATTTTAAAGCTAGTTTAGTAGAGGAGAAGAGAATGCATGTGACTGATGGGACAGAAGCAGCCTTCGGGACCTTGTTAAGATCCCTGAAGCCGTATACCAGGTGAATGTTCTTACGAAATTTGCTAATAAGAAAACCATTGCTTTTGTTTTTGTAAGGGAAGGTGTCACCAGGTTCCTTCTATATTCTGAGGCCCAGACCCCAACAAGAAGCATGAGCAGTCTGCAGGTGCCTTCTAGCTTACCACAGCTAGAGAGCAAGAATAACTGTCAGGGCACGACTGCTGGGCAGAGTCATTACTGTCACAGAGAGGAAGACCCTGTCTCCAGCTCTCGGAAGGAAACCTTCCGTTTTCCTCCTCAGGAAGGAAAAGACAGGGCCCGAGGTTATTTTTATTTTTTATTTTATTTCAGTACTTTTTCCCTCTAACTATCTAACGATTTTAGAAGATACGTGTGGGTTTTTGGTCACTGTTGATGAGTGAGAGACGGCAACTGAATAGAAATACTCTATATATTATTAAAAATTAATGTCCAAAACAAAATATGTTCTTAATCTCATATCTATAAAAATATGATTAATCATTTTTAAATAAGGCAGTGGCCATTTTGAGAATCTAAGTAATTAAGTCTAGTCCCTTGATGACATTCTTTCTTACTGAAGAGTGTGCATGTGATTAAAAGTGTGAATTTAAATACTCGTGAAACTGTCTTCCCTTCTTTCCACAGGAGGTTGTCCTATACCCCTCTTCAGGCCAGGTCTCCGTCTGTCAGGCTTTCGGGCACACGCTCATTCCTGATGGACTATTGCATCTTGGCCTCCCACTAAACACGTGTGTGTTGACATGTCCAAAGTCTCTTGGAACGTAACTTGTTCCAACGGCAATCAGGTGTTATGATTTGAATGTTTGTGTCCTTCCCAAATGCAGACGTTGGAATTTCAACCCCCAATGGGGTGGTATTAGGTCATGAGGATTTCTCATAAGTGGGATGAGTGCCCTTACAAGAAGAAGTCACACTCTTGGTGGGCCGTCTCCACCATGCGAGGACACACGGAAAAGCAGCCATTCGCACCACGGACGATGGTCCTGACGGGAGCCTGACCCTGCTGGAATCGTGACCCCAGAGGTCCACACCCAAGAACTCTGAAAAATGAATGTCTGTTGTTGAGAAGTCACCTAGGTGACGACGGTGTGGTGTCACAGCAGCCCGAGCTAAGACAGTAAGTCTTCCAAGGAGTCTTCCCGCCCGTATTAATGGAGCTAACATTTGTTGAACATTTGTTAAATATCAGGCTCTATGCTAAGTGCTTTATGTGCAATTACTCTTTTAATCCCCTTTACAGCTCCCTGAAATAGGATCTATTATTATCTCACATTACAGATAAGAAACGGAGCTCAGAGAGGTCACCGAGCTGCTAAGTCACCGCGGAGACTGGAGCTAATCCCAGGACGCCACGTGAAACCGCCGCCCGCGCTGACATTCGAACCACTGGTCCCTCTCCTTTCTGTTTCAGCAAAGGGATGCGGGTCTTCGCTTGTTTCATCTTTACATTTATCTTTTAACTTTCGTTTCCTTCCGAAAGAGACCTGTTTTGCCGAAGGGAGGACCCGAATTACAGAAAGGTTGGCACCACATGAGAGACTGCGTCAGTCATTTCACGGACTGCGTGCAGTCCAGAGATCTTATGAATCCGACGCAGCAGACACAGAGAAGCGCTAAAGATGCAGCTTGTCAGGGTGACCGAACTGCGACACCTCTGCCTCCCTGGAAATAAGCCGAGGTGAGAAGGCACAGAAAATAGCAATAACGAGTGACCTCGAACGTGAATGTTTTAATTTTGTTAGCTCCTCTCAAAAATAATCTGAGTGAAAAAGGACTCTTCACTGTAGGGAGAACAGCAGAACGGAAGCAGAAAATGTTTATGACTTATTTCTTTTTTCAATTTTACCCAAGAAATTAACGTCTAAAACACATGGAGGCTGCTGGTGTTGGTCAACTTGCACCACCATTCACGGGGAGAATGCAGCAAATCCCCCCAAGAGAGTACGGACTACATGAAGAAAAAGCAGCGGACAGAGGAAAGGAGGAAGATATTTTATATATATATATGTGTGTGTGTATATATGTATGTATGTATATACACACACACACACATATACACACATATATAAACACACATATATGAACATATATATATACACATATACATACATATATATATATATTTAAAGATTTTGTTTATTTATTTTAGAGAAAGAGAGCAAAAGCACAAGCAGGGGGGTAGGAGCAGAGGGAGAGGGAGAAGCAGGCTCCCCACCGAGCAGGGAGCCCGACGCAGGGCTGGATCCCAGGACCCTGAGATCATGACCTGAGCCGAAGGCAGACGCTTAACCGTCACCCAGGTGCCCTGGAGGGAGATATTTTTAAAGCTTTTTCTCTGCGCCATTCTTGAAGGCCTTTAATGAGAATGTTAGTTGTAATGAGGATCTCCTCTTATCAAGAAATTATGGTTTACAAGAGAGGCTGGCAAAACTCTTCTATAAAGAGTGAGATAACAAATACTTGAGGCTTTGAAGGATAGTTGGTTTGTATCACAACTATTCCATTCTGCCACATTAGCACAAAAGCAGCCACAGACATATGTAAACAAATGGGAATGGCTGTATTCCAATACAACCACAAAAACTGGCAAAAAGCCTGGAAGCCATCGTGTGAAATCCTGGTCTAGACGACAGAGACTCAGAAACACGAATACTTCTGATAAAATGACCTGAAACCGTGTAATAGTAAGATCTGAAAGACGACAGCAGCCAGCTTGGCAAAGTGATTACGGAGGAAGTTTGTGCTACTCTTCGTGGTGTTTATGGGTCTAAACACAAGAAAACAGACAATGCATTCTGTAGCTTGAGGTAGTAAGGTCCAATCAAGAATGAGAGTTTTACTTTTTTAATTATTTTTTAAGGATTTTATTTCTTTATTTGAGACACAGAGTGTGCACAAGAGAGAACGCAAGCTGGGGGAGGGGCAGAGGGAGAGGAGAAGCAGGGAGCCCAACATGGGACTCCATCCCCTGACTCCAGGATCATGATCTGAGCAGAAGGCAGACCCTTAACCGACGGAGCCACCCAAGCGTCCCAATGAGAGGTTTCAATGAAGTCAAGACAATACAATTGTGAGCCTGAATTCTAGGGCATCATGACCAGAACTCTGTGAGAAAACATCCAAATAGAAAGGCATTAAATGAATCTGAGACCATTTAAAAATCTTAAATGTGCGATCGTGGATCATCTCTAAACTTGTTACTGAGGTCCTACAGACACATGCCCCATCTCCCCACTCTTGCCCTTCCTTGCTTCAACATTTACGGAAGGTTTGGAAAGTAGTGTGCAGTCATTTGTAATGTATACACACCTATTTATACACATACATATAGGAAAAAGAAAAAAAATGTACCATTTGAGGAACTAGCATCTCTAATACACAGAAGCACCAAGGAAGACACAGGTCTGAGGTTCCGTGAGTGTGGAGAGAAGAGGCCCCCTGCCAAAGCCTCCTCCTCTTTGACTCTGATCA
>LNAC01000224.1:1397505-1440854 GCA_002007465.1 Ailurus styani
AAAAACCCACAGTACCAAACAAAAAAAAAGAGGATGGGTCCTCTCACACACTGGCACTTCTAGAATGATGGCCTGACCAGAGGACATGGAAAAAGGAGGATGTATATTAAACCCCTGCAAAGGGTGCTTTTGAATGCCTGCACAGTGACGGTCCCAAGGAGCAGGTGTCAGGGGCATAAACAGCTGGGTAAAACAACAGAGGGACCTCATACGGACGTGAGGACAGCAGGCCAGCAAGTGCCAGTATGAGACCCAGGAAATCCCGTCCCCAAGTTCCTCCCCCAAGTGCGCGTGCACTGAGGGAGTAGCATTTGAGACGAGTCTTAGTGGGATGAGTAGGGTTTCAATAGAAAGGGATGAAAAGTGTTATTTCAGGCACAGCACGAACAAAGCAAATATTTGCAAAATACAGAGAATGTCTGAGCTAAGGGGCTCGGTTTAGTTTGGCTGGAATAGAATTATAATAGTAAGAAAAGCAAAGGGAGGAGAAAGAGTATAAAAATAGGTTGGTCTAGACGCTGATAACTTTACAAGCCCTAAGGAGGTGGCCTTCTCCTTAGTAATAAATTTTGCACTATGATTTCAGCAGGAAAGAGATGGGAAATACAGGTGTACGGTAGATTTAAAAACTGTAGGATAGATTGACTGGGGAGAAGACAGTTGAGGAATCTGAAGCAGAAAGACCAGGCACGGGGTTCCTAGAGCAGTCCGGGAAAACACAGCCAGACAGAAAGGTACCCGGAAATCCAGGGTAAGAGATACTGAGGACTCGAACATGCATTTCCGGGAAGAAAGGGCAAAGTCAGAAGTGGAGTGTGTGCAAGTCATCATTGAGCTCCACTAAGAGGAGCACAGGACGCGCTATGGTGAGGAAGAGGAAGATGTCAAAGAACTCAGGAGACTGCAGGTAATCGAGAGAACTGAGATCTCTTCAGGAGGAAAGAAATTTAAAACAAGTACAACAAACTGAGGGTTGCTGGAGGGGATGGGGGTGGGGGATGCGGTGACTGGGTGACGACTATTAAGAAGGGCACATGATGTGATGAGCACTGGGTGTTACCCACAACTGAAGAACCACTGACCTCTCCCTCTGAAACTACTGAGTACTGTATGTCGGCTAACTGAATTGAAATTAAAAAAATGAACTAATTTTAAAAATTAAAAAAAAAGTAGTTAGAAATTCAAATTTAAACACCTTCAGTATAGAATGCTAGCAGAAGATGCAGGTGGATGAGTAAAAAGGAAACAGGAATGCAAGGTAGGACTTTATGAACAGGAGATGGACCAGACGAACATGAGAGGACATGCCGAGTAACCGGTAAGACCGCTGGAGCACAACAAACTCTCGTTTGAACTGATGCTGATATTAGGCATTGTACTTTATGGTCCTTTTTCATTTTAATCGGTCTATCCATAGAATAAATATTATTCTAGCACCTATTCAGTACAGAATGATACTAGGAGCTGGGGATACGGCATTAAGAATAAAACACAGCACCGACTCTTACTGTGGGAGGCTTTCACGTTCAGAATTAACTGAGCAACTACTAAGTGCAGAGGACTTGGGATGGGCAGGTGAGTAAGATGTGCCCCTTGCTGTATGGTGGGTACCAGCAGAGGGACAAAGACACCCAAAAGGAGACTCCACAGGGGAGACTAGACCTGGCTCCTGAGGAACAGTGGGGAGTCCACCAAAGTACATTCATACACACTATCTGCTCCTTTAGTAGTGAGCTCAGCTCTGGGAGGGTCAAGTAAGTAGGTCCGATTAAAGGAGTGTTTCCTTAGGGATATTCTGAACTATTTAACAAGACGAGAAAAGGATTGTTTGGTCATCCTGTCATTCATCTGTTCGTCTTCCAAATATCAGTGCTTCGTGTGAAGTACGTCTTTTTATTTAACTCTGGGTGGAAGAAGAAAACATTCTGTGAGAAGATTGGTCTTCTAGGGGTATGTGTGTTTGCTGAGCAAAATATACAGTTTCTAATATGTCATGATTAATTCGGGCAAATACATTCTCTAAAGAGAAGTCTTCGTTTCACCCTGTCTACAAAGAGGTGGATTTACTAAACAGGTTAAAACAAAGGTTCTCTGTCAGGTAGACTTTTCCACAATATTATAGAGGTGGCGAAGATGTCTCTCTTTGACAAAAGGGCTCTGATTTTACCAAACACCAATGAATATAAATAACAAGCAAAATATTTTTCAGTTAGGTTCACAGTGTTTGATATTAATATACTCTAAAGGGTTTAAATTTTAGCTGAGTTTGAAGCTAACAACTGACATGTTAAGTTAATTATTCTTCCCCAAATTAAGTGCTTTATTTTGCAGAGCATGCGTTGTGCCTAAGAAAGCAGGCATTTTATTTTCTGTTTAATTATCTGTTTCTTCCTGTCGATCAGTGTCAGCAGTCTGTCAAAAAAGAGTCAAGGACACCCTGCTTTGGTATCCATGCAAATAGGATTCAATTATCCCGAATGAGCTTGCAAAACTTGCATAAGTCATTAAATTGAAAAACATGAGAATTAACGCAGGAGAATTCGGAGTTGATGTCGAAGACATTTTAAAATCACTCCCATTTAAACTTTGATTATTAGCATTCAGGAAATGCCCAGGGCAGCTAATTTTAACTACTACAAACGATAACTTACATCATAAAAACGCAACTGGTTAACTCCATTACATTAGTTCTAGCATAATTTTGTGTAAAACTTAACATTGCTTTAGATTAAAATATGACTATATCAGAAAGCCAATGTGACGCAAACTAAATATGACAGCAGAGTATACCAAAATGATTCGATCCCCTCCAATTCATATTGCATTTGTGAACACAAATAGAGGCTCATTCTCTACACGTGTGGTTAAATTTCTTCCATTCACTTGTGAGTTTAGCTCTTTCTGTTCCAGAGCTCACACCATGACTTACCTTAAGCTGCTGAATATTTTTTAAATTATTAATTTCCTAATGCCTAATTGAGCGCCCATCAAATGCAAGGTCCTACGCAAGGCACAGACCATTAAAACATGTCAGCAGTCCAGGGACTGGATCAGCTCATAATACAGTAAAATACATTTCACTTTGATCGACAATTACACAATCACTACAGGGAATGGATCACGTATGAGAGGCACGCCTCCATGCGAAGTGTTCTATTTCTTCTTATAGACAGAACGGACCATCATCACATTCACCGCACTCTGCGCCCCGTCCTCTCGCTGGCTCCCTGAAAATGCTCCTGTCCCGACGACAAGCACCTGCACCCCGGCAGACACACAGCAGAGCCGTCCAGCATCTTCTCGACAGAGGAGCGGCGGGGGCACAGCCGCGACACCTTCTTTAGAGAGACACCTCCTCCGCTTCCCTTCCAGACCTTGGCTTCCCCCGACTCCTCTGCCAGCCTCAGGCCGAGTCTCCCTCGCTCCCTGGCCACCTTTCAGGAGAGCGCAGCTCTCAGTTCTCGGACTCTTTGCTCATTTTCTGTATCCAGTGTGTGGACTGGGCTCATTGTCACAGCTTCCCACACGAGACACGCGCAGACGGGTCCACACCGATGACGCTCAGACTCATGAACCCGTGTGGGAGCGCCGGCTCGCCCGCGCCTTTGGACCCGACACCTGCGCTCCCGCGGCCCGGCCTCGGCGGCGCCTCGCCCCGGCCCTCCCGCGGCCCGGGGCCGGCTCTCCACTCCCGGGAAATGACCGCCTGGACCTCCCCGCCCAGAGGGAGACCCTGGACACCCCCCTGCCCCCAGATTCCTTCGGACTCCACGTCGAATCTGGGAGCACCGTCTGCCGGAGAACAAACATCGAGAGTGGCACCGGGGGCGGGGGACAGTCCATGAAGCCACCGCCTCTTGGCTTCGGCTCAGGTCGGGACCCCAGCGGCCTGGATGCAGCCCCGGCCCTGCGCCGCTCTCAGCAGGGAGCCTGCGTGAGAGTCCGCTCCTTTCCCTCGGCCGCCCCCGCCCCCGCCCCGTGCTGCTCCTGCTCCGGTTCTCTGTCTCTGAGATACGCACGTGCACCTTCCCGAGATACAAACGCCTGTGCCGTCGGAACCGCCGCCGTCTCGGGCTGCACCAGCTCTGAAACAGCGCCATCGCCCTGCGGGACATCGGCCGCCCCCCTCCCCACCCCTACTGCGCCGCTGCAGGTCCCAGTCAGTCACACAGGCCAGAGTCACTCTGTCCACCTTCTGTCCCAGGATGCTGCCCATCTGCTTAAAAGCCCCAGCCGGCTCCGGAGTTGGTTGCGTTTACGCCAAAGCCCAAGCGAGCGCTCCCCCTCGGCTGCACGCCCCCCGCCTTCTCCATCCCGAGCGGGGCCTGCGGCCAGGCTCCCTCCTTCCGCCTCAGATGCCCCCCCATATCCGCGCGCTCCAAGCTCACCTCCCTCAGGTCTCCGCTCAACGTCAGGCTGACCCAGCGTCAGAGCCCAAGGAGGCCGGACGCTCCTTGAAGCCCAAGGACAGGTTCCAGTCTGTGTTCCACGGGCACCGGGAAAGGAGTCCCAAGTGAGTCACACTTAACTTCGATTTGCACAGAGGTGACCCTGATATCATGACCTGAGATCGTGGCCGAAATCAAGAGCTGGAGGCTCCACCAACGGAGCCACCCAGGCAGCTCTGCTCTTTTTGTTTTTTTTGTTTTGTGTGTTTCTTTTTTCCTATAGGAGAGGAAACACATTCATTTCAACATACACACATCACATAAACACATATATGTCATGAAGAACTCTGAACCTTCAACATCAGTTTGCGTATTTGAATATGAGAAGGAGATTCTCTATTCATTTGAACCAAAGAGAAAATGATTCCTAGTATGGTTGGCAGAACACACATCAGAGTAGAAAGAGAACATGCGCGGGGTGAGAGACGTTGCCTTGAATAACGGAATCAGACTCCAGAGTTATGCCTTCAACACTCCTCACGTCGTCACTGTAAACCTACTCTATGCCAAGCTCTAGACAAAGGATGCCAGGGAACGTTTACCATTTAGCCTTGGTATCTGCCCTCAAGTCGACCCCATGTCCTCTGAAAGGGGAGACATGCGTCACCAAGGAATTGTAATGGAGCACTGTGATTCCACAACAGAAGCTCAGTACAAACTGTAGTGACAACTCAGTGAGGAACCAACTGTATTGAGGATGGGAGACTCAGAGAGATTATTACCCTGAAGGTCTTGAATGCTAAGTTGTTGGTCATCAGGCAAAAAGCAGATAAGTATTCAATGCAGAACATGGAGCTTGAACAAAGGCAAACACAGTGTGTTCGGGGAACCCTTGCTAGTTGGCTGGAACCATACTAATGAGTTTGGGTGTTAGCCTGTAGGTATTATGGGGTATTGAGGTATTTCGTGGTTTCAGCAGGAAACTGCGTACTTGATTGGCTGTTCAGGAAGTGGACTGAAGGAAGAGGATTAGGAAGTGAAAGACACTAGAAAGGGCCACCTCAGGGGCCAAGCACCATGTTCCAAGGGAAAGAGGCAAGAAAGCCTGACCGCGAGCTCTGGGGGAGGGACTCTACAAGTGAACAGAGATGAGCAAGCTCCTTCCGCGGCGGCACTGACAGACTCGATGCTCCATTAGCTGTGTGAGCTAGACATCATCCCAGATAATGCCCACCTTACCTCGAACAGAATGGCTGGAAGTTCTAATAAAGAAAGGGGGCGTAGGGGAGGTAGAGGGGGCAGTCAGAAGAGACACGACAAGCAGAACAGCGAGTCTGCTTTCTGATACGTGAAACACTGAGCTCACGGGAGGATGACATCAAACATATGAACTTGAAGAGTAGATGGAAAATCTGGACCAAACACAGAGCACTGAACTTCTCCAGAAGCACTGTGTTTCCTTCTCTTCTCTGTGCTCCTGTGTGCTCATCCTCGTCTACCATCACGGTAGACGTGAGCAGGTGGCAGCTGGCTTCAGTCCCAACGCTCTGGAAGGGCTGGAAGAGGAAGACATAAGAGCACAATGGAGTGTGGTGTTCAAAGCACTGCTTTTCCTCTGAAGTTAGAGAAGGGAGGTCACTACTATCCGTTATGCATCCATTTCTTCTAATTTCATGTCCAGCTGAAGCTCTGAGGAATGGGGGGGAGGTCGGGATTCATCATGTATAAGAAGACATGGTGCTGGGGGTGCGTGGGTCAGTTAAGTGCCTGCCTTCAGCTCAGGTCATGATCCCAGGGTCCTTGGATCGAGGCCTGCATCGAGCTCCCTACTCAGCAGGGGTCTGCTCCTCCCCCTCCGCTCCTCCCCCTCTGCTGGTGCTCTCTCTCTCTCAAATAAATAAATCTTAAACAAGAAAAAAGGAGGCATGGATTCTCAGCAGGTGCTGCAGTCACGTAAGCTGGAGCCGCAGAGGATGTGGTCCTCTCCCAAGCAGAAAACAGATAAGACACTTCCAGGCTCGGGAATATAGCTGTCTTGACTTAAACCTCCTTTTTCCATGTCAGTCGCTGGTGGTTGTGCCATAAATCGCCAACAGCATCCCCCGGCTGCAAATCTGGGTTCCTGACCCTCTTGCTATGCCTGATCTTTCCGTTTCTATGAATTTCCTGATGTTTTGTTTTCTGCTGTGTCTGCGTCTGTGCACGTGATGTTCGTGCCATCCTTCCCCGATCCCAAGTAATGAACATCTGTCCACACGCTCACGCACGCCTGACTGCTCCTCGGAGGCTCAGGGACTGAGCAGATGGGCGCCCGCTAAGCCAGTTCCTTATCTGTGTCCCACCCTCATGCCCACTATGCTACCAGCTGCCACAGAAGCTGAGACGAGATGGTAGGAGAGAAAAGGAGTATGGATGCAATGCAGTCAGTTGTTGGAGACAGTCCCCTCTGGGGGACTGACTTTCAATCTCACTTTTCACATCTCCCATGGAAGTATTCAGTTTTGCTTCTTCTCTAACAGACAATTTTAGAGAAAAAGAAATCTACGACCTCTGAAAGAAATGATCTGTGGAAGTCATGGTATGACTTGAGACTCTGACCCCCCTAGGGGAATACATTCCAAGTTATATTAATAAAACTGCTACTATAAAATGCAGCAAGTCATGAAACCCAGAAGTCTGATCTGGTGCAGTAACAGCATCTGAGTCACCCATGGGTATATATTATACTGCGTTACCAGCTAAATTATAAATCTTGCTGAACATACATGCAATGCAGGCTATCAGCTTCTACTCAAACACTGCTCAACACTGCTCTTACATACGTCTTTCTATGTCCATCGTATTTAGCTTTTCCTATAGTTTCTGGTTTTCCTAGTGTTCCTCTTCCCAAATTTCACTCCAAATGCAATACTAGATGCAACAAGTACTCAACGTTTTTTATGTCACATGTGTTTTTCAGAAACATACATGATTAACATGCAGGCGGTAGGAAGTATTGAGGCACTGGATGGTTTGAGCAGCATCGTAACACGTCGGAAGCATGTTCTTTTCTAAAAAACATAGATCCCCACATCATCTGTTAAAATTGTCAGGGCAAATATTACTATTCCTATCCTGAATGAAGAAACAAAGGTGCATAAGATCCTGCCAATGATTAAAAGTATTCCATAGCATGTGAAATTAGGCACCCTGAGACCACTCCACTATCCTGTATAATTTTTCTAATTACTTATATTCCTTATATTTCCTTTATTCTTTATCATTATCTCCTACACTATCCATGCAACCTACCTTATTTCTGTGTATCTCCCCCCACACACTAGAGTGGAACGTAAGCTCCAGCCAGCAGAGTTTGGCTTTGTTAGCTTTGGTGTTGGCTAAATTAAAAAAAAAAAAATACTTGGCACACAGTAGGCACTCAGTACACACTTACTGAATGAATTAACAAAAAAACTGGAAGAGAACTCCTCGTTAGTAACAATAGACACCAGGAAATGGTGGGCAAATGGCTTCACATCACTGTAGTCAGCATTTATTGGGCACCTGCAAACAGCCAGCACTGTGCCCACACGCATGACCTCATGACGGAGTTCATCACACTCGGGGAGAGGAAAGCGACTCCACGGTGAGACCCCTTGAGTCTACACCGTGGGTCCACATTAATTAGCTTCGTGCCCTCAGAAAAGTCATAGGATCTTTTCAAATTGCAACTGTTAAATTGACACAGAGGAGTGATAAAAATACGACCTAATAATACTTTGGCAATGATAAAACCTTGCAAATCTAATATAATTGCTCAGGTAAATGATGCTAACTAAAGTAACAGAAATTCTTCTTACAAGCCAGTGTGCTACGTATGATTATTATCCCCATTTTACAACGGAGGAGTGTGTAGTGTAGTGTGGTTAGGAAATCTGCTGAAATTATAACCTCAGATCATCCTGACCCCACAGCTCACATTCTTAACCTCACTAATACCCAGCCACTGGGAAAATAATTCTTAAATCAGAGAAAATATCTTCTGCCACCACGAGAAGAACCGTATATTCTACAACCATCTTAATTACAAGTTATATATATATTTATTTCACTTTTATTTTTTTTAAGATTTTTATTGTTTAAGATTTTATTTATTTATTTGAGAGAGAGCATGCATAAGCATGGGGGAAGGGCAGAGGCGGAGGGAGACACACACTCCCCGCTGAGCAGGGAGTGGGACCTGGGGCTCTATCCTGAGCTGAAGGCAGACACCTAACCCAAGGAGCCACCCAGGTGCCCCGATTTATTCCGTTTTTAAACTTAGGTTATGTGCTGAAAAGAATCTGAATTTTCAGGGCACAGAAGTGAACACAATATATTCAAGAACATGGTTAAATTCTCTCATTGCACTGGGCTTGTGTTGCAGCAAATATTTATTGAAATAAGTTGGCCTCCTACTGGGACTTAAAGCAAGTTTTATTAAACAAGAATTTCCATTGAAATGGTATTTGCTATTTAGGGTTTCACCAGCATGTAATGTAATCTCCAATCCAGGAATTTAGTCAGATCTGAAGTGAGTTTTAAAGGACATACAGATGCAAAGAACATGCAATAATACATCAATCACACCCGTGTTGATCACCATTCGCATTAATTCTCTCATCGTCCCATTTTTTTCTCTCCCTCCCACGCCCTCTGTCTTTCTCTCCTTCATTCCTCACTTTGTCAGTGTGAACGCACATGCAGAAACTTAAGAATCTGTATGTGGAAGACAGTTGAGAATAGGTATCCTGAGAGTTTCATTACAGCAACGATGGATAAAGAATCACTGTCAAATAAATCCAGTCCAGGACATGTTTCTGTGTGGACACACACACATTCACGGTGGCTTCTGGGGAGAGGAAGAGACAGAGAAAGAGAAGGAGAGGGAGAGGGAGAAAGGCAGAGGGCTGGGGGGTGGGGGAGAGAGAGGGAGGGAGAGTGAAATTTACAGAGCCAGGACACTAAGGTAGCGAGGCCTGAATTCTCGGGGGAATGACATTTGTTAGGCATGTTTTCTGGAAGCCTACAGCCTAGCTGCCTGGAAAATATATGCTTGGCTATTCTCTTTACCTTTCCCCAAAATAGGGTCAGTGGGGTGAGCTCTTATTTATGGAGGAAACTGGTTCCAGGAAATTGGGTAGGTGGTTACAGTGGAGTCTGTTTGTAACGTGAGCCAAAGGTTTCACACTTTACTCTTGAATAAAGAGAGAGAGATTTCTTTCATTATTTCTTCCTACCTATATCCTCCTACCAAAAAAAAAAAAAACTGACATTAACTTTCCCTTGAACTATATTCTGATTTGAATCAGATGTTCATGCTTTCTTTTTATAAATTTCAATCAATTCTCATATGTGCTTTTTTAAAGGAATGTTTATGTATTGCAACTGATTTGTATGTGTTACTAACCGTCACAATAAACTGTCAAAAAACATTCATATATAATACATGCCAGGCAAGCAAGCCATTTTTTTTTTAAGCAAGACATTCGTTAAATGAAAGAAAATCTAAACAATCAAAAGCACTTTAACAGTTAGTGGCTTACGTCACACGAGAAGAGTATGTGGGTATGTTTTTGCACATCTCCACACATATGTATACGTAATACGTCAGTGTGTGTGTTAATCATAATTATCTGCTATGGCTTTTGACTTACTGAATTCATCATGCATTGTTGAACCTCTAATTCTAAAATCTCAACAACCCTGAAACACAAGAAACAAGACAGCGTTCGATAAGACAGCCGTCCAGAGCTGGAAGGCATGCAGGTGGAGGATCATTCCAGCAAGACCTGAACAAGTCCCACTCTGCGCCGGTATCACGGATGGGCAACAGTGCAGAGGGAAACTTTGATCCCCAAAGGGCACTTGAAGTCTGACCAAAGAAAGAGATGGAAATGATCCGTTTATCACTGGCATATTCACAGCAGTCTATTCATGTACAAAGGCAACATATAAAACATACCACACACGCCTGACACTGTTTTCACACAGTCAATTCTGCTGAGCAAGGAGGACAGGGGCACACGAGCACAGAACCGGGAGACTAAGGTCAAGTTGCAGTTTCAACATCCGTTAATTACACAACTTTGGGAAATTTATTTAACCTATCTCATGTTTTGTTTTATCTTCTGGAAAATGATACTAACAATGCCAGCCTCACAGAATTATTTTTAAAATGAAATCTTGCACCTAAGTCATTACTACCTGGTCCTCAAGCGTCTCTTCCACCATCACCACCATCATAATCACCACCACCACCATCCCCATGATAAGGATTTTTTTTTCATAGATCCGGTATAATCAGAAATCAGCTCAAGATAAAGAATACCAAAATGGAGCCACGTAGCAAGGACATTCTTAGGAATCGAGATGAAGGGGCCATCCCACAGCTAGAAACATGTGATGATGATGTCATAAGTAAGGCAAGGAGATAAAGGAAGACTAGAAATACCGGTGAACAGTGTTGGAGAAGGCCAAGAGAGAGGCAAGTGGGGACTCCACAGACTACAGGCGGAGGGCCCCCGGGAGGCAGAAGGGCGCACAGGTCTAAAGTCTTGGTCTTCGGTGATGGTCATTCTCTTCTCCTAGGTTCAGGCACGTGTCTTCAAATTCTGTCTGGCTTTCTCAATAGCTAAGTAATTTTTTAGGCTTGGCAATATGAATTCACAGTAAGAGTTGAAAAATTATTTCCAGGAGATGGGAGGGAAGGGTATTCTAAGGAACGACCACAAGCGGTTCACTCAGCAGTGTTCTACATTGTAATACTTACATTACAGTGGTGGTATTTAAACTCTAAATCCTGGTGCTTAAGCTTGATATTTGAAAGAGAAGTATTCATTTTATTAATATTCATGTATACTATTCATATATATATGTGTGTGTATATATATATATATACACACACACACAAATATGCCCCACTGCCCCACTTCCCACTGTTGCATTCACATTGGTTGATTTATATGCAAATGTAACATCTAAAACTTAATTTTTTATGTATGAAANATATATATATATATACACACACACACAAATATGCCCCACTGCCCCACTTCCCACTGTTGTATTCACATTGGTTGATTTATATGCAAATGTAACATCTAAAACTTAATTTTTTATGTATGAAATAATGAAAAAAAAAAGTATTCCTTGGAAAGAACTTTATACCTTTGTCCTGACAACATAGAGTAGAGCAGGTAGTTTCTGGTCAACATAAAGATACCAGTAGGGTTCGTACTACCAAATCTACCCTTTGGTGCTGAAATATTTAGATGGTTCTATGCCAAATGAAAAATGGTCACCATTCAGGACCAAGCTTCCTTTTGAGTTAATCACTAGGACTACACTTGTATCATGTTTTCATTACAAAAAGTTTACCATTAGTCCAGGCACTTTACGGTTGTGTGATTAAAGAAGAAATGAATCCCCAAAGTTGAAGGAAGACACAATTCAACCAAGAAAAGCATCTTTCCTTTTTCTGCACATCTTTGCTTTGAAGCCACCCAAAGGTGTTTCTATCTGCTGCTCTGTGCCCTCATTCCAATGTGGACTTAATGGAAGGTGAGATCCACTGGAAAGGGCAATCGACCCACCACCCACCCACACTGATGAGCATGCTTAATTGGCACCTTCCTTCCCCTGGAGAGTACTAAGCCCCATACAAAGTGACTTATTATTTTCATTAAATACAGGTGATTAAGTCTATAAACAGGCTTTCTCTCTGTTAATAAAAAGATATCATAACTCCCAAGAATTCAAAGCCTCTGCTTTCAATAATGCAGCTGACTGCAATGATCTATTTATAGATTTATCAGTGATTTATAAATGGCTTAAAAGCTTTGTTCAAATCACACAAAGTACGAAAATAAATCATCTCAAGATTCACTTTTAAATTGGAAAAACATAATTATGATGAAGACTTCATAGTATATGGAATGAAAATAATCACTAAAATTGGATCATTTGGCTTTTACCAAATTAGAAACATATTTTTTAACTCCAAAGATATTGAGCAATAGCATTCCAAGCACCATATTCCTTTCTCGGCAGAATACTAGACCAAGTCGAACTTCTATTAATTGTACAGACTGATACGCTGATGTTAAAAGAAGCTCAGGTGCTCCCATTGAAAGGAAATAAAGTTGCAATTACTTATTTATAGTGAGCTGACATCATCTTTCACGGTATTGAAGAGTATCATAAATAGGAAAACAACAGGCTTTGAACGATAACGTTCCTCTTTTGAAAACATCAGAATAACATGAAATAATTCATACAATTTTATTTTCTAAGACTTTGCTTTGAAATTTGAAAATCCCAACTCATAAATGGCTTGTAAATAATTAATCCAGAAATCTGTTCATCCACAAAAAAGAAATGCACCATTTTATTCTGAAAGCAAAATATTTCCTTATGTTCTATAAAAAGCTAAACCTTTAAGCAGTCNTCAGAAATCTGTTCATCTCCCACAGCACACAAAAAAGAAATGCACCATTTTATTCTGAAAGCAAAATATTTCCTTATGTTCTATAAAAANCCAGAAATCTGTTCATCCACAAAAAAGAAATGCACCATTTTATTCTGAAAGCAAAATATTTCCTTATGTTCTATAAAAAGCTAAACCTTTAAGCAGTCTAATGCATCGCTGTGGGAAGCTTTACTCAGAAATGCATAAAACGAATAATTTTCATCAAAATGGTGTTTATGAGATCTCCTTCAGCCCAAGTGCACATCTGCCTAGGTTATTAAAAAGTCAAAGTGGCTAATGGGCAAGTGACGCCGGCAACAATTTAGTCAGCATTTTCTGTTCTATGCTCTACAAACCACAATAAATCAAGAAAGAAGTCAACTGCTAACACTTCTAAGCTCTTACCATGCACAACAGAGAAATGTTCCGGCGAAAGAGTCTCACGTTTAAGTGACTGAACTAAAGAGGCTGAGTTTAGATAGGGTTTCGATTAAACAGCTCTTCCCACACAGGCTGAAACATGTCCCACCACCTCAGAGTCCATTCTCCAGCGTTAGGGGCTTCATTTCAGAAGGTTTACCAACCGATTCCTCAGATTACAAAGATCTATTAGAGCCAAGACACCAGGCAGCGAGAAAGAGGGAGACTGGAAACATAAATCTTCTCTGATAGTACTTTGATTAAGGCTGCAAATAGTTCGCTATCACTCATTTAGAGGTTTGTGGCATTTGCATTTACTTATTTGGGGCAATGATAAACTGAATGATACGTTGGTGAAGAATTTCCTTTTTGTGGAGTGTTGAAAAATGACCAACCCGAACATGAAAAAAGGATTTGGTGAGAGTGAGTAGATGGCAGAAAACATAACCTGATTAATTGAAATTAAACTATGATGAATCTAAAACCTTAAACGTGGGCTAGATTCTGGGGGCAGCAGTATGGAATGCTTCCCGGCTCAGCCTCTGGCCTTCCTTCTGAGAGGAGGAGAAGAGCTGGGAAGGACCCCTCCTCCAGTCACCTACTTTAAGCACAGAGCTCTTTTAATGGCATTTGAAGTCCCACCAAAGACATGGGAGTGCCTGCTACTTGGGATGGCTGTTAAAAACAAGTACAACAGTGATGTCAATGTTACAAGACAAGAACGAGACTGAGAGCCAACGTTACCTACACTCATATACCTACAACCAAATAAGATTGAGTACACACTCCCAGAACTCCTAGAGTGATGGTTCCAAACCATGGCACCGAGTCGGGATCACCTGGAAATACTCATGGAAACTATCCACGTTCAATACCCCTCCTCCCAAGAATTCTGACACAGGGCGCCTGGGAGAAGTAGCAATAAATCCTAACAGCTCCCTGTAGAAAAGGGCTTTGGCTCTGGGCGCGGTTGGACCCTGCACAGCATGGACAAAGTTCCAGAGCTTATGGAACAAGCAGTGTACCTGAACATGCCCAACCTTCCTTCTGTTTTTCTCTTTCCTCCTGCTCGTTGTTCAGAAAATAAATGCCTGGAAAAAGTATGTGGAATTTCATATCATTGCGATCTTCCCTTATGAAAATTATGTATTTGTCTATGTATCTGAATAGTCTTCCTTGAAAGAGAGCAATTAGATTTTCATTATTCCCTTCAATATCTAAAACTAAATACAGAACGGAAACTTTGCAGTAATAAGCGATAACATTAGATGCAAAATACGCTGCTTTTCTCTGATGTCTGATCTCCGCATTTACATGCATCTATGCAATAAATTATATGAATTTCAAAAAGTCCATCTTCATTTCCTAAGGTTTCCTTCTATAATCCTTGCAAAGGTTGTTCATTCAAATAACCTTGGTTACGAGAACTTGCTATAAAATCCTATGATACTTTGTATCTCTGGGCCCTGTGCCTGATGGAAGGCTCTAATCATGGGAGGGACACCTGCCCACCCCTACGTAATATTTGAGGAAGACAAAGAACATCTGACCGGCTGTGAGAATGTTCTCTTGCCAAGTGCAGGAGGATGACTGCTACGGAGCTTTTCTTCTCAGCATAACTACAGGACCTTGTATTGTCACACATTTCTTCTCCAATGGGAAATAAAATACTGGAATGTTTGCACACAGCCTGAACCAGAGAGTCTTTGTGGACATTGTGTGTGTGGACATTATGAAGAGTGATGTGTTTTTCAAGGGTACTGACCCTACTTTTATTAAGAAATATCCAATTTTACCTTTGATTTAAAAAAATCCTAGGAACACCTGGGTGGCTCAGTTGGTTAAGTGTCTGCCTTTGGCTCAGGTCATGGTCCCAGGGTCCCGGGATCAAGTCCCACACATCAGGCTTCCTGCTCAGTGGGGAGCCTGCTTCTCCCTCTGACCTTCCCCCCTTTCATGCTCTGTCTGTAATAAATAAATAAAATATTTTTAAAAAATTTAAAAAAATCCTGGAACATAAATACAAAAATGGCTTTAAAACATTCATTTGCTAATTCTAGTATCTAGACTATCTCAAAGTTTCTATCATTTGCCTTTCCCCCAGAGAAAACATGTTTTCTTATTTGTTCATATGGCATGTAATTTTGAATTATACCACGGACATACTGAATCATTTGTTGTAGAAAATTCTGATTTTTTTTTTTTGTTTCCCCAAAGAGTGCTATTTTTTTTTTTTAAGTAGGCAGTTAACGGGACTGAGGTAAGATGGCAAAAGCCACCAGCCGTGCTGAGTGGCAGCTTACATGTTTTACTAATTGTTTTCACCTCAGCTGACCTGCTTACAATCTGCACGGCACATGCACAGGTCAAAGTTCAGGGGAAAGTCCCTGTGTAGAATCTGGGGCATTCCCCTCTAGTGGGATCCCTCCCAGGGTACAGTCTAAAGTCCCAGTCACTGTGGTTGTCTCAAAGCTTATTCTCTGGCTCTCCAAACCAAGTGGACTACAGGTTCCCGTGGGACTCTGAGGTGGTCTTCTTGGCGCTAACTGGGATGTATCTTCGGACTACAAGCCGTATAAGCAGCATTATATGGTACGACTGAAACTACCGTAACAGTGTAGCAACTATATTTCGATTTTTTTAAAACGGGAAAAATGAAATAAAATATCCCCCCCAAAAAGGAGTAAGTTCTCTTATTCTTTTTCTTTCCTTCGAGTGTCCACTTCAGTTTCTGTCGGCATTTATATCGCATCTGTGGTGTTAGATAGTTGTCCATGTATGTATGTATGTATTTCCCCCAGATTTTTAAACATTGAGATATGACTGATATATAATATTGTATTAATTTTAGGGGTAAAGGTAATGATCTGATACCCTGCAAAGGGATGACTATAGTAAGTTAACATGAATCATCATACGTGGTTACGATCTTTTTTTCCTCCTGAGGAAAACTTACTGTCTTGAAACTTTTTTTTTTTTAAAGATTTTATTTATTCATTTGACACAGAGAGAGAGAGAGATCACAAGTAGGCAGAGAGGCAGGCAGAGAGACAGGGAGAGAAGGAAGCAGGCTCCCTGCTGAGCAGAGAGCCCGATGATGCGGGCCTCGATCCCAGGACCCTGAGATCATGACCTGAGCCGAAGGCAGAGGCTTTAACCCACGGAGCCACCCAGGCGCCCTGTCTTGAAACTTCTAAACATACATTTCCCTCCAGATTTTATGGTTCTTTTCTGTAGGGAGTTTGGTTCAACTGGCACTACTTCACCATATCTGGAAGTTTATATAAGGATGTTGTTGTGCCAATTAATCAGATAGTAAGAATAGAGTCTGAGCATATAAAGAATTGAATTGGATAGAAATGAACTCTATTTTAACAGCCTTGTATCTCAGTTACGATCTTTTCACAGGTTTCTCAGCAAGAATTCTTGGGAGTTTTAAGTTTATCAGGATTACTATCATGAATATAAAACAAGCAATGGATTTGGGACATTGTTGTAGAGTAAAAGTAATGAGAAAATTATTAGCCAAGATTGACACTAATAAGATATATTCTATCTTTTGCCTCTACGGGGATGTACACCAGGTTCCCTTAAATCCTCATAAGAAAAGGAACCATCAGGTAATTATTATGAGATAAGAACAAATCATCATTATATTCGCAGTGATTATAAGGATCTTGAGTCACTTAAATTTGAAATAGACATTTCTTTATTTGTTTACCCTATAATTAAGATAAATTATTTTTCTTTATATTAATTAACATATAGTATATTATTAGTTTCAGAGGTAAGGGTCAGCGATTCATGTTTCACAGAACACCCGTGCTCATCACATCACGTGCCCCCGTGATGCCCATCAACCAATTACCCCCTCCCTCCCCTCCGGCAACCCTCAGTTTGTTTCCTGAGATTAGGAGTCCCTCATGGTTTGTCTCCCTCTCTGGTTTCATCTTGTTTCACCTTTTCCTCTCTTCCCCTATGATCCTCTGTTTTGTTTCTTAAATCCCACATATCAGAGAGATCATATGATAACTGGCTTTCTCTGACGTATTTCGCTTAGCATAATACCTCTAGTTCTATCCATGTCATTGCAAATGGCTAGATTTCATTCTTTCTGACAGCTGGGTAATATTCCACTGTATATATACACCATATCTTCTTTATCTGTTCATCTCTCGATGGACATCTGGGCTCCTTCCATAGTTTGGTTATTGTAGACACTGCTGCTCTGAACACTGGGGTGCAGGTGTCCCTTTGGATCACTACATTTGTCTCCTTGGGGTAAATACCTAATACCTAATGTTTATCATTAGGTTATCAAATGTTATGTTATCAAATCTTATGACCTCACTCTTCAAGAAGAAAGAATTTTTCAAAAATTCAAAGAAAAGAAGATATGCTTACCCTATAAATAAATGCCAATGTTAGTACCCTCCTTAACACAGTATTACTTAAAAAAAAAAAATCACACACACAAGGGCACCTGGGTGGCTCAGTCAGTGAAGTGTCTACCTTTGGCTCAGGTCATGATCTTAGCGGCCTGGGGTCAAGCCCCATGTCGGGCCCCCTGCTCAGCAGGGAGTCTGCTTCTCCCTCTCCCTCTATGATCTTTCTTGTTCTCACTCAAATAAAATAAAATAAGCTCTTTTAAAAAAATCACACACAGAGGAAATATAGGAAACAAAATACAAAACATCAGTTAAATTAAACTGAATATTAAACTAAAGTGAATTTTTAAAACTATTATGATTTTCATTTGGCTTTTGGGACTATATAAAAAGTTTGACTGAAAACTGAGCCAGCATCTTTTCCTGCTGCTGTTTTCATCCTTAAGAATGTTCTCGTGATTTATTTTTGAGTGAAAATATTTCCAACAAGGGAAATGCCTGCGCGCTTAGACCACTGATGAGGACCAGGCTGTCCGGTCCTGGAATAAAGTCCCTCGGCTACTTTCTGCCAGAAACTTCATCCAGCCATTGCCAAACAACCATATTACAAGACCATCAGCACGTGAAGAAGTTGGCCATTCTGGACTTTTTAGAACACAGGAGAGATGCTGTTGAACACTATTTCTTGGAACATGACTTCCTTGGGGACATCTATAAGGGCTTGCATTAAATCCCGCATGTGGTAAGAACAATACTCGGTCCCACTGTATATGTGTTTTTCTCATTCATGCAGAAAAAGTCAAAATCCATTTAAAATACATTAGTGACCTAAGAGCCCTATGAACTGGAGACCACGGTAACTAAGTTTGAACACAAGAATAGGTTTACCTGTCTTTATTGTATTCACTCACTGCAAGGTGTGCAGGTAGTCAAGAAGTGTGTCGTGGAACAAGGAAATTATGAGCCAGGTCTTGAGCACCATAAAGACTTTTGGATAAAAGAGAGAAATGAATGTGATTCTCTATTTGTTGTTCATTTGTTTATGGTAATAAATAAAGGCAAAAAGATAAGAAACAACAGAAATCTAAGTGTGTAAGAGAAATCTAAATGTACAAGCATACGGATATATGGTCAAGAAGAAAACATTGATGAATAACTCTATGCTGAGAGGGTTAGTCCGTTTAAGAAAAAAGCTACAGTACAAACCAGAGGCTCAAGATTAAGTTGAGCGAATGTCTTGTCTTTGGTTCTGTGTCCGTCAGGAAAGGTTACACTACAGTAACAAATGACCCCGAGATGTCAGGGGCTGACAGCGAAGGTTTACTTCTAGCATATATTACATGTCTATATTGAGTGGGTTGCAGCTCTGTTCCACATCGCTTCCCCACTGAGCCCCGGTTGATGGAGCAGGTTCTATTCTGAACACTGCTAATTCTCATGACAGAGCAAAACTGTCAACCACAGGTTGGCTCTGCAAGCTTCTGCTTAGAAATGACATACATTATTTCTGCTCCTATTTCATTGGGCAAAGCCAGTCACACGGTCATGCCTGAGCTCTACAGGTGTGACGTGAAGCCCTCCGTCACAGAGGGGCACCCCTAGGAGAAACACTGAATATGGATGCACATAAAATACACCACAGCTACCTATTAGCCTATAATTTAAGAGCTTTTTTTTTTTTTTTTTTTTTTTTTTCTNGGGGAAAAAAAAAAAAACCTACAAGTATCAATACTGAGGGTTGTTGTAAAGATAAAATATGAGTATTAACTGCTTGGACCAGGAACTGAGGCTCACAGATTATAGTCATATTTTATTATTACTCTCTTCCATTTACCGATAATGTGACCACATATTATCTGACAGAACTTGGTTATAAGAACTCACACAGAGGCAGCATAAGACCTGTTAGTCTGTGTGGCTGGCAGACAGCACTGTTCTTAATTCAGGAACAAATCCAATGAAAATGCACATTTTTGACAATTAGACACTGTAAAAAATTTTGCCCCAACATTAGTCCCTCAGAATGAAGCCTTTGGAGAAGAAGTCTATGTCTCTGATTGATTCATTTTATTTGCTGAGAAATAATTCATTCCCTGATGGGAGGATTATGAAAAATAATTGCAAAATTTAGAGTGATAGTTAAGGGTAGTTAGTGTGATCATTCCCGACGTCTGAATTTGATCACTCTTGGCCTATGGAAAAGGGCTCCCAAAAAAGCCCAAGTCAGTGGGAAGCAATCCAGTAAAGCCATGTTCCTACAATCCCCTCAAAGCTAACTAGGGACCAGTTATTGCACAATATCCAGATAACATGGCCCAAAGCATGCAGGAATTCACAGTAAGGGGCCTGTGCCTACCATCACTGTTTTCATCACCACGTGGAAAGTTTTGCTAGATGCCCCGACAGCTTGTGGTAACTAGTAAGTCTGGTTCATACTGACCCAAGACCCTGAAAATAAAACTACTTTTCACAGCAGAATTTTCTGACAAACTCTAACTGAACAAAATTCCATCTTCTACTTTGTTAGGAGATGCTAGGCGTTCACCACAGCTCTCTGTCAGTCACGTTTTCCTGACTCATTGGAAGCAGTCTATGAAATTTACCCTGGAATGGCCACAGATCATTCACTAAGGAGGGATAAACCTCCTGTGGCAACTACTTTATAGCTATTGGAGAACAGAATACATTTGAACTTTTTCAAGAAAAAATAAGATACTATGGTTTTGTAATTATAAATGAGTTACATAACAATCCTTAACACATCATTGTTTGATGACTCGGTCATAACCAGTTTTCTGTCACGTATGGGTTACTGACTGAGAAAACATTTCTGCGTCTCTTTATACAACAAGAATCACTGCTACACATGACCAGGTACAGAGCAGGGTGAAACTTCTCAACTTCGGATCCACATGTCAAAGGTACTTATTCAGAAAATACACACACGCACACACACACACACACACACACACACACACACACACACACACCATAAACAGAATGATCTTTCAGAAACACTAGATCTAAAAAACAGACAATCTTCCTTTTGGAAATCTCAATTATACCCCCCTATTTGTACATGTGTGCAGATATATGTGCAGTGCCTATGTATTTTTACGTTTATTTTTACTACCTATAAGCTCCTTGAAGATAGGAATTGTCTTTAATTTTAAGGGTTCCAAGTTTGGCCCCATGCATTTGTAAAGAAAGGCTTCCTGAACTATTGCTCAAAACTAGAAAACCTACAGCTTTTCGTTCTTTCTTTCCAGGGACAGGTGAATATTGCATATGCTTTTCATCACTCCCTGCTTCTATCTCCACTTCCTAACCTGTATTTCTTAAAGCAACATAATATTCTATAACAAAATTAGAAATGTAATACAGCTCATGGTCACATTATATTTCCTCAAGATCAATTATGAGCTGATGTTACAAACAGTACCTTCATTTATTAATGTTCGTAGGTGAGCTCTGTGTTGTTTTTTCCTCAACCACTAATAATGTGAAGGGCCCCAGGAAAGTCCTTTACTGTCAGTAAAAGAGAGCACACACAGGGCGTGTAAGCATCATCCCAGTCGGTTTGTGTGTACTGGCTTGTTCCAACCTCACAACAATCATGAAAGGTCCTAGTTTTTATTTTCGTTATCTCAATATGGAAAGTGAGGTCAATGTAAGTTAAGTGACTTGCTCAAGTTCATAGAGCCAGGCTAGGTCAGAACTCAATGGGAGGCAGTCGGGCATCAAATTCGTGCCCTTAATCACTACAATATGCACCCTCATTGCACTTAGCAGTTTCATTTGTCATAAAGATCCAGATCCAGCTTTAAAAAGCATATAATTTTAGAATACTCGCCATAAACAACAAAAAAATCTTCTTGATTCTTTTGCAAATGAGAATCAATGACTAGCACAAACTGGAGTTCAGGAATAAGCATGATCTTCAGGATACCTAAATCCACTAAGAAACAGAAAGCTTTTTATTAGAAACAACAAGTCGTCAACCCACAGAGCACAGTCATAAAATGCACACTTCTCTGTTATATTGCGGAAAAAAGGTCATGTCTGATAAGTCTAGCATGAGAGAGGATTATCAGGAATGTAGGAAATAATCCAGAGTTCTAAGGAGCCTGCAATTCTAATATATGGTGATTAAATTACCTAATTAAAATTATTTACATTTTTATTTATAGGAAGAGTCAAATATAGGTAAGAGATCAAATTTCACTAAATGCACCCAATGCAGAGTTGGGCAGAACAGAAAAATCCAACTCCTGAGCTAATGCTAGGAAACATTTGGTTCTTAAAAACTCTTCTAGTTCAGTAGAAACAACTATTGTTGAAAGTCGTTGAAGAGCACTTTCAGTAACTGTGCATTGCAATTTGCAGATTCAGCTGCAAGTGTGAACTATTAGCCTCATCGCTACCGGGAATGCTGTTTTTGCAGTGTTTTCCGCATCTGTTCGTCTTTCCTGTTTGACTACAATCACAGTGTTTCACAGATCAATCTTCTTCCTGTATGGTAACCAAGAACTTCACCTTCTGACTCTGTTCTGTCTGAGTGATGTGTCCTTCCTAGAAGGCCAGATGGAATTTATAAAACTATGACCATCACCCCCAAATAAGAATGCATTCCTCCGGGGTCAAAGTTTAGCAACTAAGCTACACGGCAAAATGCAATCTTCCTCGGAGTCCACTCACTCCTCCTTTCCACGAAAACCACTGTCATGATTGCTTTCTCGGATGGCTCAGCGTCTGCCTTCGGCACAGGTCATGATCCTGGGGTCCCGGGATCGAGCCCGCGTCAGGCTGCCTGCTCAGCACGGAGTCTGCTTCTCTCTCTCTCTCTGTCCCTCATGAATAAATAAATAAAATCTTTAAAAGAAAAAAAAAAAAGAAACGAATTCACAATTTGCCTGCCCCCATAAGAACACAGCACTAATCCTTAGCAGGAGTCCAATAAAGAGTTGTATGTAAATAACTTAGATAAGTATATTATATGAAGTAGGTGAAGAAAATACCAAAAGTAAAAGAGGAAGATGTTCTCTTGAAACAATGAAAAAAAAAAAACCCACCAGAAAACATCATGGTTAGTACAAATCTGTTGTGAATACGTGGGGCCCACCTAGACAATCAAGGACGCTCGCATATCCTAAGGTCCACTGATCAGGAGCCTGAATTCCAAATGCAATCTTGCTCCCCTTTGGCAGATACTGGAACACACATACAGGTTCCAGGAGTGAGGATGTGAACATCTTTGGGGGCCATTATTCTGACAACCACAATCACTACTAGAACACAAAGAAAGAGTCTTGTGAATTAGATTAGTATAAATTACCTCCCACGTTCTACACCATTTTTTTAAAACCATTTTCATTACAGTCCGATTGACTAAAGGGGGTTTTCTTTATTCACCAATAGAACAGCTTAATGTGAATGGATGTGTTATTGGATTGACACTTACTTTATACCTTATGTTCATTTCTTATTTTGTGGCTTATATTCAATAATTGATGAAGGTGGAGTGGAGAAGCAGTTAGAGATCAGGGGAGGGTACGACATAACCGCCAGCCAGAAGCCAGTGAGTAACCTGCACCCAGAAACTCCCTGGTGTCTCCTCTGCCCGAAGTCCAAGACTGAAAGGACAAGAACGTTTAAAGCAGCAAGGAGCCTACAGCAACCAAACTTAATCGCACACATTTATGACCACGCAGAGTTCAGAAAATGAAGGGAAGAGTGTTTTGCTTGACTTTTTAAGTGGTGCTCTTAAGTATGGAAAAAAAATATATCAAATTGAGCATATTCGGCTTAATACAGGCTATTAATTTTTAAATAGCATGTATAAAAGCAAAGAGGTTTTTAATCTAGAGTACCACTAACAGCTATTTCTAAGACTGATTTTCATTTGTGTTTGAGCAACTTCCATAGCTATATGGTTGAAATTTTTTTAAGGATTAATTTATTTGGCAGAGAGACACAGCAAGAGAGGGAACACAAGCAGGGGGAGGGGCAGAGGCAGAAGCAGACTCCCCACTGAGCACGGAGCCCGAAGCTGAGCTGGATCCCAGGACCTCGGGATCATGACCCAAGCCGAAGGTAGACTTTAACAACGGAGTCCCCTAGGCGCCCCTATATGGTTGTAATTTTGACACCAGCCTCCTGTGGCTTCATCTGCATCCCTACCCCCGTTGGGGTGTGCAAGGTCAGGGCATTTTCAGGCAGCCCCACCTCTTGGCAGGTAACCTTTAACTGACCTCCATTTACTCCCATCCAGACTACAGAAATCTCTCTGCTTCTTCCATAAAACACAAACACAGAGGCCTAAACGTCCTGAAAGCTCCGAGCTATTAGCTGAATCTCTAGCGAGCCCTCCACGGACTCGGCTCTGCCCCCATTGGTTCTTCCCTGGGTCACATCAGCTGCCTCGCACTTGTGAGTAAACAATGAAACACAAAGGCAGAAAGGAAGACAGCTATCATTTCTAGGAACACCAAGGAGACTGGTATGGAATGGTTCAAGACAAGATCCTAAAAAAAAATAGTTGCTGAATTTTATGTGGGTGAAACAAATGTCAAGATTGGAGAAAAGATAACTAAAAATACTGTGGTATTCCTAAGATTACACAAGTGGGGAAACTGTAGAACCTACATTTTAATTGGAATTAATACAAAACCAAGAATGCTGATTACCAAAGAATACATACTTTGTGCCAAAGCCGTGTGTCTACGCTAAATGCTCAGCAAATTTACATAAATACTTGAAGATAAGTAGCTTTTAACTGCATGTACAATATTTTAAGATCCTTAACAACTTCTGGATTAACAAGCTAACTCCTGGCTCTGATACAAGGAACAATAGATAGTACGCAGATAGTACTAATAACACTAGTACATAGTAGACTAGTAGATAATACGTAGATAGTATGGTTCTTAGCACTCCAGAATGTTCCATGCATCTCTAGTAATCCCATCTCCTGTTAGACCATATCACACACGGTCTTTTCTTTCAGTGTAACAGGAAACAGCAAACACAGGCACTTTAGGACTATGCTGGATGTATAGATGGCCTGCGTTCTAATCATGGGTAGGATATGTGAATTGTAAATAGTATAACCTACCTGTCCTTCCCGAGGAAAATTTAGCGCTAACTTCTTTTTCATCTGACCTCAAGCTCTGATTTTTTTTTGGTACATAAAATAGGGTAACTCTTTGCTTCTGAGGGTAAACACTGCAGAAGGAATATAAGATCTTAGTGAACTCTAAGTACCATTTCTAGCCAAATCTCTAAAAAGGACGCCAATTCTTTTCTCCTGTGTAGTTTCTGCTCTTTCTGTTACAATTGCTAGAAATACAATCACAACAAAACATACTTGGATAATTACGTTCTTTGTATTTATAAAAACCCTCACCAGTTTGTCTTACAGATCAATGTGGTCGGCAAAATACAAATTTCGAGGCATCGTTTTAAATGTCGGGCTGCCAGTTTTCTCAAGTGGGTTGAATGATTAGTTTACACTACTCAGATAGAAGTTCTTCCTCTCCAGAAACCACCTCAGGAACTTACTGTGTAGGACGCAAGAATGTCCGCTCCTGGGAGCGTACCACGAGCCTGAAGGTGAGGGCTGAAACTCTTTCTCCTGAGGAACATGTTTGAGAGCTAAAACTCGCTTTCTTTTCCCCAAGCCCTTCCCAAATTCTGAGAAACAAAACAGAAAAATAAGATCACAGGAAAAAAAATTATTATGCTTGTTATGTTCCTATTACTTTGTACAATCTCTTCAGTTTTTCTGTTTGTTTTTTCCCTGGTGTGGACATCACACTAAAAACTTTCTGAGGAGAAGATAGTATCTGAAGACAGAACTTTCCTGAAAATTCTTTAATGTAAATGGCAACGAAGAAAATGGGAACTCTGTTGGTCAACTCCAGGATCCAAAAGTCCATGTGCTATTCCAAGGATCCCTCAATCTCCGCTGGGTTGTTTTGTGGGAAGAAGAAAGGGAGGCTGTGTGGAAATGTTTCACTGGCTTTGGAGTGGATGAAGAGGAGGTGATTTCCTCCGGAAGAACTGCATCCATTAAGCCAGGAGCACCCACAGTGGGCCAGGCACCGTGCTGGAGGCTGAGGACTTCTGGTAAGGTACTACAGCTAGAGCTGCCACGATGAAGTGTCACCAACTGACGGGCTGAAGCAACAGACATTTATTTTCTCACAGTTCTGGAGGCTGGAAGTCCCAGATCGAGATGCTGACAGGGCCGGCTTCTTCCAAGGGCCATAATGGAAGGACCTGTTCCAGGATTCTCTCTGTAGCTCACAGATGGCCCCCCCCTTGCTGCCTCTTCACGAATGTCCCTCTGTGTGGGCACCTGCTGTCTCTTTGTGTCCAAATTTCTTCTTCTCATAAAGACACCAATCAGGTTGCATTAGAGCCCATGCTGCTAGCCTGGTTTTACCTTCATCACCTCCTTCTCCAACAGAGCTACATTCCAAGGTACTAGGGTTGGCCCCAACATAGGAATCTGGGGGTGGGGGTGTGGGGGCACCATTCATCCCATAGCAGGATCCAAGCACACAGGGTCCCATTCATCCCCTCAAAGTCACAGAAAGGAGGGCTTCAGTTCTAACTATAACACCTACGAAGATAGTATTTTTAAGTGGACCATATGAGTAAGGAACCCATGTTCTCAGCACAAATGACAAGCGTAAAAACAAACAAACAAACAAACAAACAAAACCAAATGACAAGCCTAGGAATGTTCGTTACGAGAAAACGAAATCTGTGTTCAATGGAATCACTCTGAGGCTGCTGCNGCGTAAAAACAAACAAACAAACAAACAAAACCAAATGACAAGCATAGGAATGTTCGTTACGAGAAAACGAAATCTGTGTTCAATGGAATCACTCTGAGGCTGCTGCTGTGGCTTGAACTGCATGTTTCTTCTCCCAGAGCCTCCAAGATCAGCTGCCCCCAGACTGGACAGAAGTTGGGAACCTCTGGTAGAGTCATGGTGGCAAAGTCGGATTCCAGCAGGTGGCATTTTCTAGATGATGTGACAAGAAAACACACAGTACTGCTTCCTGGAAATGCCAGGCATTGTTTGCCCCTTTCATTTAAGACCCACTTCCAAACACCAAAGAGCTCCAGGACTCCAGTGCACAGCAAGTAATTTCAGTACTAGACGATTCACTCCCAAAAGTAATTCTTTGCCTCTGGAAACATTTTCAGTTTATAACATCAGGTGACCACACCAGACCTGTGGTGACAGAAGCATTTCACAGATGTGACCTGATGGATTCCCTAGAAGTTCAATCATTTAAATATAAACAAACACACAGCTCCGTCAGTCTAGAGATTGATGTCATTACAGTAACTGCCCTGTCCTTGTTTACACAGACCCTACGTTAAGTGTCATCCTGGTGCTTCTGTTTGAAGAGATTCAGATCTTCAGTTCTCTTGGTATTAGTGATTTTCATTCTTCTCGTAGTTCAGGTACAATTCATTCTTGTCCCTGGCTTCACATCGTCCCGTTAGAGCATTCAGCAACTAGTTTTGCTTTGGGGGATCCTACTTTCTCTGCTTGCATCCCGTCCAGAGGAGACAAGAGGGAGGAGGAGAGAAGCTACAGCCTCCTGCTGGATGCCAGTTCCTGGCTCGGCTTTGCCACCTACTGCCGATGTCAGGCCGCTGTCGGTCTCCGCTATCTCTTGGGCCACTGGGTGTGCCGACACCTCACAGAGCTCCTGTGAGTGTGAACGACACCATGCTTTGGAAAGGGTCTTGTGCAATTCCATGGCGGTGAAAGGTGAGGTATTTCTAGGCCTTCCCTGTCAAGTCCAGGTAAATGGCATAGCTGAGACCTTATTTCTTTTTTTGTATGTGGTAATCTTGTCTTAATATTAAAAGTCAGTCATTATTAACAAAACTTCATACAATGCAGGCATGGGTCTCATGTTAAGAACGGGTGAGGAACACCCAAAAAACAGATAATCATGTCAAAAAATGGGCAGAAGACATGAACAGACACTTCTCCAGTGAAGAATATAAACAACTAACAGACATATGAAAAAATGTTCATCATCTTTAGCCATCAGGTAAATTCAAATCAAAACCACCTCGATTATATGTTAATAAATACAAAAAAAACCCCAACCCCACACTGAGATACCACCTTACACCAGTTAGGTGTAAAATCAACAGGATAGGAAACAACAAGTGTTGGAGAGGGTGTGGAGAAAGGGGAACCCTCTTACACTGTTGGTGGGAATGCGAGCTGGTACAACCACCTTGGAAAACAGTGTGGAGATTCCTCAAAAAATTAAAAAATAGAACTACCCTATGACCCAGCAGCAATTGCACTACTGGGTATTTACCCCAAAGATACAGATGTAGTGAAAAGAATGGCCATACGTACCCCAATGTTAATAGCATCAATGTCCACAATCACCAAACTGTGGAAAGACCCAAGATGCCTTTCAACAGATGAATGGATAAAGAAGATGTGGTCCACAAAAAAAAAAAAAAGAAGAAGAAGATGTGGTCCATCTATACAATGGAATATTACTCAGCCATCAGAAAGGATGAATACCCAACATTTGCATCAACATGGACGGGTCAGGAGGAGATTATGCTGAGTGAAATAAGTCAAGCAGAGAAATTCAATTATCATACGGTTTCACTTACTTGTGGAACATAAGGAATAACATGGAGGACTCTAGGGGAAGGAAAGGAAAAGTGAATTAGGGTAAATTGGAGAGGGAGATGAACCATGAGATACTGTGGACTCTGAGAAACAAACTGAGGGTTATGGAGGAGAAAGAGGTGGGGGGATGGGTGAGCCTGGTGGTGGGTATCAAGGAGGGCACGGATTACATGGAGCCCTGGGTGTGGTGCATAAACAATGAATCCTGGATCACTGCATCAAACACTAATGATGTATTTTATGGTGACTAACATAACACAATTAAAAAAAGATAGAATGGTTGAAGAGTCACTACTGTTTACTTCTTATCCTGAACAAACACTAGCTAAAACTGTAAAATGTTTGTTTTTCTCCTTCCAGAAGATCCTTCCTAAAAGGAAAGTACCTTCTTGTTCAGGAAGAGTTATACACACACACACACACACACACACACACACACGCACGCACACACACACACACTACATTTCCCTGTGATGTAAAGAAGTTACTGTCTAATGGTTAGCAGGCAGATTTCTTCGTCTGGGGGAAGAGCCCCCTGGTTTGCGCCAAGCTGCATGATTCGAGGGACATCCGTTTCCACACAGACATTACTTTCAAGTACACAACCACCCCCTGTATCGAGATGCTATAAATACACTGTTTGTGTCCTTCAGTTCCTGTTTCTTGTGTGTGACTCACTGAACAGGAAGCCCAATGCTGAGCTGCTCGCAGTCGTGTCTGATGTGCAAGGCCTCCAGGAGGCCAGCCGCCACCCCCCCGAGGGTCTGCCGGACATGCCGCCTTCAATGCATGCTCCAGGGTCGAGGTCAGCTGCGTAGAGTGACTGACTTCTTCAACGGGCTAAATGTTTATTGACCAACTTTGGAAAGCACAGCCACGCTGTTCCTAAGCCCTCTGTCCTCAAGCAGTGCGGCAGAGACCAGGCAGGACAGAGATGGGCTCTTACATAACCTGCCGCATCCTGGGGGAGGCTGGTGGTTGGTCGGAAGGCACCAGGCAGGCTCCCAGCAGTCTGACCTGTTCACCGACAGTCAGACTTGCACGAGACTGTCCGGCGATACCAACCCCTCCACTACATACCTTGAGGAAATGACTTAATCCTAGCAAAAAATCCCAAGTCACTGACCTAGTGAAATCTTTGAACGTTTTAATAATATGCACATTAACGATAACATTAAATACTTGGCTTACAAACTTCATTCATAGCCAGAGCAATCTGCCATGTTCTCCTGGCGTAATCTGCTGACTGCAGACTATAAAATCTGCAGCAACTACACGAAGTGGCCCAGCTGTTGGGGGACAACACCTACCACATCAAGCAACAAGCCTAATATCTCTCCACAGAACTTGGACGACTCCGAGCACACTGAAGAAAGGTGAGTCACAGCAGCCTCAGCGGCCTCCGAGACTCGTCCGGCTCATGAGGAGTCAGCCGCCCTTCACAGCCAGCACCAAAGAGAATATGCCAGGCCTCAGCCCCTAATATACTATCATCAATTATTTATTTGAGAAGAACCTCGGGGCGCCTGGGTGGCCCAGTCAGTGAAGTGTCTGCCTTCGGTTTACATCTATGATCCCAGGGTCCTGGGATGGAGTCCCGCATCGGGCTCCCTGTTCGGCGGGGAGCCTGCCACTCCCTCTCCCTCTCCCCCTCCCCCTGCTTGTGCTCTCTCTCTCTCTCTTGCTCAAGTAAATACATAAAATCTTAATTTAAAAAAAAAGAATCTCTTAGGTGCATACTTCTTCACATACCCCCCTTTTTCTGGAAACCACATGTGGGTACTTATTGATGGTGGGCAAAGCATTAAGATGTGTTATCATAACGTGTTATCATAAATACAACTGAACTTATTCAAAGGTGCATTAATCCCAAACCTCCATATAAATAGTATCACTCACAAAAACTTTAATGGTAATAATATATAATAATGGTGATATTTCTTGATATTTACTCAACTTCATAGTGTAAAATCTACTCACTCTTTATGTGTGAAATAAAGTAAACACTACCTTTGAACACAGAGACTGTTATTTTCATAAATCTAAGTATGAAACTTTCAATTTTTTATTACTACTCAAAATAGTCTTGGAGATACACAATTATCTAGAAATGTCTGTATGGGTACTTGGTCATTGTGGGCTTTCCTACTCATACTTCCCTTCAGATCTCTAAGTAGGTGGGAATGTGGGTGAAATAGTAATTAAAATATTAACTCTAGCCAATATTTATTGAGCATGTCCTTTGTACCATGAACTATTCTAATTGCTTAATTATTTTAACCCACTTAATACTATATATATGTACATATTTATTTAAAGTATTTATTTAAATTTGTTATGAATTTGTTGAATTATAGCAAAATAAGAGAGCTGCTCAGACAACCTCTTTATGGCCCCCCGAATCCAGTATCTCAGTGTCCTAAACACACTGGTATTCCGTTGAGCACATACACACTGCGTGTGTGTATTCATGCTTTCATGGCAGGGCAAATTCATTACTGGTTTAGTCACAGTTTTCAAACACTTAAAATTTAAGAAAGTTCACGCTTAGAGCTACTATGTGCAAAAGAAAAGTGTACTAATTTCTCTAGAGCAATTGAAGGAGGAGCTTCCCCAAAGGGTTGCAATTGGGCTGGAGGACGAGACACGCCCCCCAGTTAGCGTTTACGACGTGCCTGTGGTGTTGCAGGTGCACCGTGTTGCTACACTTGGAGCCGCGTGGACACGCCAAGGAAGCGTGGTCACTGACCCATGATGCCTGTCTTGCCAGGAGAAATCTATGTTCTTGGGATGTCCGTTTTCAAACACTGCTGCTGTTACCAGCTCCTCGTGAGCAAGATCCACTTCTACCTTCTACGCGGAATTCAGGATTCGGCTCTAATCCTCTTTCCACCACTGTGGTGATAATTTCAGTATTTATGTCAGTGATCCTTTGCCACCGGTGACGTCCTTGACTCTTCTTCCCTGTAGCAGTAGGACTCTTCTAGGACCCTGTCATCCAATTCCACCAGGCTCCTTCTGAGGTCTGCCGTCTGCCGTCGGTGTTTCATACCAGTGCGCTCCACACCCAGCCCCTCTGCAACCAGTGACCCCTTCGCCCCTTCACCCAGGGACCTCACTTCCCATGTGCATCTCCAGGGTCCCCAGGTATTTTCACCGCAATGATGCCTGTCAGATGTTTAACAGTTAACTCAATGCCCCTCCAAAATGGAACCTTTATTTCAAAATTCCCTACTTCAGTGTTTGACCTCTTCAGCAGTCATCTTAGGACATTCTGAGAGTCCTTGTTCCACCTTTGCCCTGAAAAGCAAGCGCTGATTCACCTCGTCCTTCAGAGTGACCTCCACTTTGTTCCGCTGGCTCAGCTGCAGCCCGGCCGGCTGTGTTCAATGCTGCACCGTCTGACTTAGCTCATGAACATCCCCTTCAGGGCTCTGGTCTCACCGTCGGCGATCTACGTGGCTCTGCTGCCACTTTCATCATTGTAATAGACTCTCCTCCTGCAGAATGACCTTCAGTGACCGTCTCCCACTGGACGGACATGCTCCTCTATCTTCATCGTATCATACGCCCTGTGCATGTCCATGTCACTGGTGACACCATCACACGCTCCTGCAACGTCCTCTCCACAGGGAGCTGGTCCTCCACGGAGATCCGTCTCCTGCAGAAGGCTTCCCAGTCAGGTCAGACTTCGCTGACTTTTCTCTTTTTCAAAGAACGTGCCGCTGGTGCCGCACGCACGCGAGTGTCCCCGTGTCCTACAGCCACGAGAGCAGAGGAGAGGGGCTCTCAGCCCTGTGAGCACCCACTACTGAATGCCGGAGCTGCGAGGGAAAGCAAATGCGTTCTATTTTCAGTATTCCACAGAAGGCACTTACTTAGTATTCAACGGGTGAACTTGGTGATCAGGTGTGTATTAACCTGTGTTATGGAATGAATTGTGCATCCCCAAAATTCTTCTGATGAAGTCGTAATCCCGGTACCTCAAACACGACTATTTAGAGATCGGGCCTTTAGACAGGTATGCCAGGTGATAGCAGGCCCTATGGCTGGGCCCTAATCCCATCTCACGGACATCCTTGCGAGAAAGAGATTAGGACCCAGGCTGAGGGGCCACCGTGCGAAGACCGTGGAAGGTGACCATCTGCAAGGCAAGAATCAAACCAACCTGTTGACCCCCTAACCTTAGAACTGTGAAGAAATGAGGTGCTGTTGGCGACACCATCCAGCCTACACTATTCATGAGAGAAGCCACAGCCCACTAATGTGCCCTGCATATTTTTATTTGATATTTATATGAGGTTCTATGAAAAATTTTGCCATTACCTACTATAGACCACTCAAACATCAACATAAATACACATAAACATCAATATGACAACATACTGTTGTCAAATACTGAAAAAAAGTAACATCTAATTTGAAGAGCATACATCATGCTTTTCAAAGAATGACTAAATAATTCTAAACAGCTAAACCTTACATCCAAATATGACCCTGAAAATCAGCATCAAGAGTGAAAAAGATGTATTTACCACTTTGAATCCACATCATGAAAGTTTGCTTGGTATTATATTTAATTCCTTTCCCATTAGAAGCAAGCAATGAAGTTATTTTAGTCCTTTATACTCCTTTGAATTTAAATGCCCCTGAACTGCCACAATTGCTTAGCAAAAATGTGATACTCCTTTCCTGGGATTATTCAAAATCTAGACTAGACAGAGCAGAAATTGTCTGACTGATGGTCCACTTTCTTCCTGAAATAAAGAGTGGATCTCCCTAGTCATTCTATAGATTAGAAATGTGCAGAGATATTATTTTTTCCTTCCCAAGGCTACAGCTACTGTTCTGAGGAATTTTATAAATACTCAAAATATCAACTCTAATTTAAACAGAAGCAAAATATACCCACTATTGTGGTTGACACCCAGGTTGGCCCATTCTTAGTATAAGCAACACCTGAATTAGTAATTTTAAATACAAAGTCTTAAAATCCAGTGGACTTCAATTCATCTTATCTCCATTAAAGTTAGGCATTATCTTTTAAGATTCTGAATGTAGTCACTTTTATGATTGTAAATGTAAATTTAAAACTACGGTCTTGAAATAGGACTTGACTCTGATGAGAAAATAAAATATTAAATGTCAATCCCTGCTTTGCTCTATTCATGTACCTGCTTTCTCGTCTTTATTCTTTACAAGGATTCCAGAGAGCACAATCCCTATGACGGTGCCTTCCGTGCCCGTAGGTGACTGGACTGAGGCTCCGGAGAGGGCACAGAAAGCAGTGTGCCACAGAAGCAGGAGCCGAACTGAGCTGTTGTCACAGTGGAGGCCTTCGTGGAACCCACAGAGATGTCTGGAGCCAAGAAGGCCTTGCAGAGTCCTTCCAAACTGGGGAAGGAGAGCTGGGCCTTCTCCCTCCACAGGGTCCCGGACACTGGGGGTAGCTTTAGGACAGGACAGGATTCTGGGGGCAGGCACTCCTGCAGCGGATGGCAATTCTGGAGAAAGACTCAGCTGAGACCTGTCACCGACAGCACTTCCAGAAACTGGGAGAATGGACGCCTGGACTCAAAGCTAACGAGAATCATGCTTACAGACCACAGCATCCTCTGTAAAAAGATAAGAATTCAATGTCTTACGTATTGGCCAAGTGTTTTCAGGTCAATATTTTTAACATTTACAAGACTCAACTTCCTTCCTTGTAACTGGAACTATTAACACCTTTCAGGCTTTCAGAAAATAGTTAGTTTAAAGCCAGTGTATGAGTGAAAATTCTTTGAGGCATAAAGAATCAGAACCAAAAGGTATCTTGGAAACTAGGTCCATTTCTTTGCTATAGCTCAAGAAGGGGAGCCTAATAGAGAGAAATACATTACTTCAGTCCTGACACAATTCTAGCGTTTTACATTTATTACCTCATGTAATTCCCACTACAACCTAGGAGAAAACCGACAGAGAAGTCATGTGACCTGACCGCAGTCGCACAGTTGAGGGCAGGGGACAACCATGATGATCTCTAGCCCCGGTGGCTATGCTTTTAGCCATGGTATTACATCACTTCCAGTGAGATAGCAGTCCATGGGAGGCAGGTGTCCAGGTCTTCAACTTTCTGCCATGTAGTTCATTCAAGCTACACCTGGCAGCTGTGTAAACTGGAAAGCAGAGACAGCAAACTGACAACCTGGGGGCAGAACATACCCTGACATGTTCATTGGATCGACTGTTCTTTTCTTCTATTTTTAAGCATTCGTTTGTTTTAGTCTGCCCATGGGTTTGTAATACAGTTTGACTGAAGGGGTATTCATGTTCAGAATATCACCAAGAATATCATATCTCTAACCTTACACCACTTATAAACTGACATCATGCACTTGTGTTCCCAGCCTGGTCTGTTCAGGCACTTGAGTTTGAAACCCCAGTAATCCACATGTAGATGATGGTGAAGGTGGTGGTCGTGATGGTGGTGGTGGTGATGGTGGTAGTAGTGACAATGATGGTGATGATAATGGTGATGATAATGATGGTGGTGGTGATCATGGTGATGGTGGTGATATTGATGTGGTGGTGGTGATGGTGATGATGGTGGTGATGGTGATGGTGGTGAGGGTGGTGATAGTGGTAGTGATGGTGGTGGTGATGGCGATGGCAGTGGCAATAGAGGTGGCAATGATGGTGGCAGTTGTGGTGGTGATGGTGGTAGTGGTGATGGTGATAATGATGGTGGTGGTGATGTCAGTGGTGTTGATGGTGATGGTGATGATGGTGGCAGTGGTGATGCCAGTGGGGATGGTGGTGGCGATAGTGGTGGTGGTGGTGGTGATGGTGGTGATGGTGGTGATGGTGGTGGTGATGGCGGTGATGGTGATGGCGGTGGTGATGATAGTGATGGCAGTGGTGACAGTGATGGTGGTGGTGACAGTGATGGTGGTCGTGGTGGCGGCAATGGTGTGGTGATGGTGATGATGGTGATGGATGGCAGTGGCAGTGGTGGTAGTAAAGGACAAGAAATAGTACACAGCGGAGGAAGAGATGGAGGTGAGGAAGAAGATGATAAGAATATAAAAGAAAGAGGAGGGAGAATGGAAGGGAAGGCAGAGAATAAGTTATCGCTAATAATAATATAAATATTTAGTACCAACTACAGTATAGTCTTTGCTTCTTTTATATCCTATTGGTTTTCTCTGAGAAATTCTAGAGGAGTGCCACAATTTCTTTCCAGACAGATGTAATCTGCTTAAATGATCAATGTCCCCACACTAGACTGAGTCTTTGGACGGGAGCAAAGGGTCCACAAGCTAACACAACAGATATGGGGTTGGGGTGCAAAAGGAGGGGGAGCGTAGGAGAGGCATCTTACAAATTGTTAAAATATAAGTATTTTTATTCCATATTTCATCAGAAGAGAAATACCTATGGAGATGAAAGACACATTACTGTTTTTTTTTCAGATAATCACTTTTAACATGAGGATATTTTTCCACAAAAACAGGAATTGAGGATTTTGGAAAGCACTTTGGTACTGAGCACCTACTTTCCAACAGGTATCATGTTTCAGGCTGAGGACGGAGAAATCGAAGCAGACATTTTCAGTCACGTAATAAATGCCAGAAGAGGCTGAACAGATGTCATGATGAGCACACAATTAAGAGATAAAAATCTTGCAGGATCAGAGAAGGTGCCCTGAAGGAGGTAAAATCTAAACTAACGTTTGAATAAATATTAATAACTGATGAGTTAAAGGGAAGAGGGCATGTCAGGGATCAGGAATCGCACCCAGAGTCACAAAAGAATGTGAAAAATACAAACAGCCTATTCAGATACAAACATACTTGAAATCGCTAATGGAAAAGCAGGCGACTGTGCGCAGCGCCAGGGGCCACAGCGCCCACTGCGCACTCCTGGAAAGGAAGCCCCCACAAAGGAGGGCGGCACAGACGGACAGCGGGAGATTAATCTCGGAAGGTCCCCTGGCTGTGAGCAGCCGGGCTGGAATCTAGCACTCACTATCTACGAGACTCTTCACCCCCAGGGTCCACAAGCTCCTTTTTTGGCTTAAGCTAGTGAGAGGCAGGTTGTACTTATAAGCGAGAGAACCCTGCCTAATGGAGGTTCTTTTTTTTCCTTCTTGCTTTTGATTTAAAGCACTTTTAGAAATCCATGTCTTATTCTTACGTGTAACCTTCGCAGGGCCCCACCCCCGCCCCGGAACAGGACCCTGCACATAGCCCCTTGCACCTCGTGCACGTCCTGTACCGGACACGTGCACGCACACCAACCCTGGAAGAATGAACCGAATTACATGACGGCAGATGCGTTATTCTCTGATGCATCGCTCAGGTAGTGTTTCAAAGGATGATGCATTTTGCGACACAAAAGTTTACTGTAATATGAGCCCAGACGATGATGTGAAAATAGTTTCAATTATTTGTTTATCTGTCCTGTAAAATATGTGATGAGGTCTTCATGTGGGTGAAGAGCAGAGAACCGTGAAGCACTAAGTTCTTGAAAGAGTCAAAGAAAAAATTCTATCCAGTTGATTTAAATCGGGCCATACTAGGAAAATACAATGTATTCCTATTATTTTTAAAGGCAGCACCTGCAAGTGATATAACACTGTATGTTAACGACACTGAAATTCATTTTTAAAAATAATTAAAAAATTAAAAATAAACACATAAAAGGTCATTGTACCAGGAAATTTTCAATTATTCTAATCTCATGTTTTCATTAAAAATAACTTTAATTCTGTACTTTGGCCAAACAGGTGACTGTGCAGTGGAAAGAGTGGAGATTAAAACAGGTTAGATGCTCTTTTTTTGTGTACAGCATTAGAATAACAAGCACCTGAACAAATTCTCCATATGACAGTTTTTCCTTCAGGCTACCCAAAAGCCAAGAAACACAAGGTTAGTAGAATCTGTAAGGTGACAGCATGGACAGATCTTTGCTTTTCTGTCTTCAAACGATCACAAAAGGTGACCGGCAGAAAGCCATCGACACCGGTGTTTCCATCAAGGATACAGGCTGAGCCCTTCCTCTGTGCCCGGCCCTATGCCAAATACTTCTACATACAGCAGCTTAGAACAACCAGGTGCAATAGGTAATAATATTACCCTCAGTTTTTACATGACAACACTCAGGTTTAAATAAGTACAATAATTTATCAAAGGCAACACGGCAATAAGTTCCAAGTTCTGGGTCAAGTTCTAAGCTCTGTTTACCTCCAGACCCAAGTTCATAAGCATTGCATTCCAGTTCCAAGTCTGTACAGGAAACAAGGACTGTGGTATCTACACATGCGAAACTTCCTCCAGAAGGAATTCAGCTCACGTTTGATTTACAGCATAAAGAACCACCAACTGTCATGGACCTGCTAATGTCCCCCGCACGGGCTACGCAGGCAGGTGGTCACAGAAAGTGGAACCCTAGCACGGGGACATTCCTCCCGGTCTGGGTTCCCTCATCCAGTAGAAGCTGGGCAGAACTCCAAACAGAAAGCTCCCACGTCTGGAACTTTCTTCGTCAAGAGTTCAAAGACATGCCCCCCCACTGCTCCTCCCACATACTTATATGTAAGTAAAACAGATACTACACACCTATTTTCTTATTTAAAATAGGTGAGTTTCAAATTTGTTTGAATATTTGAATTTAAAAATCAACTTCTTCACTCAAACTCTGTCTGGTAAGTCTTCGACTGTTATAAGTCAGCTGCTGATACAATAATGCTATGTAACAAAGGGACCTCCACAAAATTCAGTAATATAATAAAAAGAACTCCCCCAACCTGGGTTTGCTAGTGGTCGTGGCTACATGAGCAGATGGGGAATTGTGCACCAGCTCCTAAAGGCATCTGCCTGAAAGAGGCACTCACATTTTGCACACATTCGTTGGGCCACACATATCACGGGATCACGTTTAACTTCCAGGAACAGGGAGTTAAGTGTATGCCCCATCACAGACTGGGAGGTTTGCTGCTTGTCTGATGCTTAGCTAGGGGAGCCTGCTTTCCATGCCTCACTGACCAGCTCAGGCTGGACAGAAAGCAGCTCCCTGGACGTGGGCGTGCTGCCAGGAGGCGAACAGAAACGCATGGCACCTTCTAAGGTCAAAGCTCAGAATCTACACCATGTCAATCAGACCTTCATTCTAGTCGCCAGAAAAGCCACGCGGCCAAGTCTAAAATAAGTTAATGGGGCAGGAATAGATGTTCATCCCACAGATGATAGGAAGGAGAAGAAATACCCGAGGACCAACAACCCAAGCTATCACGTGCAGTCAGTTAAAAACTAAACAAACAAAAAGTGTCTCAAGTTGCTGAATCACGGCCCTTGCTGATTTGACATCTTCAGTGACGCTCATCTCTGACACGTCGCCTCATTTCAGAAGGCTCTCCTGACCCACCTTACAAACGGTAGGTGTAAACTAATGTTTGCATGTCTCGCTATTAAAGGAGACACAGGCAGATGCACAGTTTCAGGATTTTAAGTACTTTCTTTCTTTCCTATTTTTCTTCTTTCTGTCTCTACTTCACTTCCATCCTCCCCCTCTCCCTCCCTCTTCCCCTCTCCTCTTCCCCTCCTTCCGCCCTCCCTCCCTTTCTTCCCTCGGTCCCTTCTTCAAGAACCTTGAAACAGACATGGCTATAGTTAATATCTCTGGTTCTCTTCATTCTGGGCACACGATACAACTACACACAATTAATTCACTGTGCCTGGAGGTCAAACACGATCACGTGATTTGTGTGGCCCCATGAAATGTGTGCAAAAAGTGAGTACCTCTTTCAGGCGGATGGCTTTAAGAGCTGGTACACAGTTCCGCATCTTCTCGTGTAGCCGCGACCACCAGCAAAGCCAGGGAAGGGGCCTTCTCTCCCTCAAGATCCCCAGAGGAGGACAGCAGGGGACAGAATCCCCAGTGACCTATGGCATTCATGCAGCATGACTAAAAATACACCTCTGGTATCTTAAGACAGTAAGACACCGGATCATCGCCACAGCATAACCTCAATTATCCTGACTGATACAGACTCATATGCATGTCCCAAGTTCTCAGGATATTAGGATTCCAAGTCCATTTCCATGAGGACACTGAAAAGGACTCCTACAAGCCCCAGGGCTCATAAAGCACCATGATTATATGAAACACAGCTTGATGTACACAAGTCAGCAAGTGTTTACAGAAAAAAATAATTTTAAAAAGTATCAAATCTACATAATCACAATTATCAAGTTATAAATTATCAAAACCACATAATCACAATACAAGTTACAAAATATTGAGACCCCCAAATTAGATTACATTTTAAGGGACTTCATCATTAGAAACGTAATTATCAGGTAAACATTTTGGTAAAATGTTTTTAGATAAATAACGGAAGGTAAAATTGTTTTTAGGTCAGCTGCGTTTGGGTGAAAGGATTTACTATTCCCATTTTTTGTTACTGCCCCTGTACTCTGTAAGAAGCAGATTTCCCATTTATGATGAGCTCCCTGAGTTCACCGCAACAATTCACCTACGGAAGATAGTGAATAAGTCTAGTACTCTATCTATCTGGAAATGGTTGAGAGCTGGTAATCCCCAGATTCATTATAAAACACGCTGGTTATTCCAAACAATACAAAGTCCAGTGTAATAAACACTTAAACATACATTCATGTCTAGAATAGTGAGCCGTCACTGGTCTAAGTAGAACGCCTATGGGTTTAAGCTTCCCTCTACATATATGGTTCTTTCTCACAGAGTATCAGAAGGCGCAGCAAAGACTACGTGTGTGGAATGAAATGCATGACGGAGAAAGACAAGGACCTGAAGGATGCAGTCCACTATCTGGAGACTGCACATCTATGATATAAACTGCAAAGGTTTCAAAAGCCAAAATGCTCAAATGTGTCCTCAGGTCATAGGTCCATTTGCAGGTCCGGGCACATCACACAGGTAGGCAGTGATTCTCAGTAACTTTCCTTCAAAAGCACACCTGCAGGTCTCACACTGGCCTAAGTTTGACCCCAGAGGCCTCTTCTAAGTATCCCCGTACGTTAGTGGGACGTGGATGAAGCCGCGCTGAAGAACCACTTTGGCTTCAAAGTGGAGAATCAAGGAAATGACACGCAGAGCTCATCATTACGGCATCGGCTTCTGTTTCTTAAAGAGAGAGAATGTTCTGAAGCCATCGTCTCTAGCTGAATTGGCTGAGATCACGTACAGCCCCATGAACACGTCTACTAAGGTACGGCGCATCTCAGGCGCCCCCACGGGATGTGTGAACAGCCCCAAACACTACTTGTCTGCACTTGCTTCCTTCCTCCCAGGAGACTGCAAACGTTCGGGGTGACAGAGCACACCCGACTGACGCCCCTCCCCCTCCCCAAGGCAGAAGGGCTGAATCATCTCACAAGTGATCAAGTTGCCGGGAAGCACTTGATAAAATCGGATTTAAAGTGCGTACAACACCAGCTGCCAAATGAGGATCATTACTGCTCTTCGCCGGAGCTCCCTGATTGAAGTATGGTCATAATAGTTGGTTTTAGATATAACGGATATCTAAATAGTAGTGATTTAATCTAAGTACGGATACAAGCTTACATAGAGACTGTAAGACTCACTTATGAGGACTTCAGGTGTTTGTCAAAATACGAGGTTTGGATAAAACGCTGCTCAGCACATTCCTTCTCTGGAATGATCTACTTCTGGGGCCTTCTTGTCTCGCTCAACGAAAGCCAAGTATTTTCTAAGTGATCTGCAAGCTGTATCAGAATTCTCCGGAGACACAGAGCCAACGGGAGCTGGACAGATAAACAGAAAGAGAGGTGCCATCGGGGACGGGCTGACGTGGTCACAGGGACAGAGGAGTTCCTGACCTGCTGTCTGCACACTGCAGACCCGGGAAGGCCCGAGAGCTGGGGGCCGGTGGTGCGAGTCCGGCTGTGAGCCCAAAGGCCCCAGAACCAGGAGCACCGATGCCCCAGGGCAGGAGAGGACGGATGCTCCGGGCCAAGCAGAAGCATCCTGATGCGTCCTCTGCCTGTGTGTTCGACGCAGGCCCTCGACAGAACGGATCATGCCCGAGAGTCCTGGCAAGGGTGATGGCCTCCTCTCAGGCTGGATTCCCATGCTAACTGTGCCTGGAAACACACACACGCACAGACAGACAGACAGACACACACACACACGCACACACACACACACACAGTGTTCTACCATGCACCTGGACAACCTGTGGCCCCGTCTTGTTGACACACACAACGAACACGACGGCCCAACACAACTGGCAGAAGCCCCTNGGCAAGGGTGATGGCCTCCTCTCAGGCTGGATTCCCATGCTAACTGTGCCTGGAAACACACACACGCACAGACAGACAGACAGACACACACACACACGCACACACACACACACACAGTGTTCTACCATGCACCTGGACAACCTGCGGCCCCGTCTTGTTGACACACACAACGAACACGACGGCCCAACACAACTGGCAGAAGCCCCTCCTCTGACTATCCGCTCCTCTCCCCTTTCTCGCCCCATGCTCCAGCCTCTCCCGTGGCCCTAGGGCGCAGCGGGTGCGCCTCCAGCTGGCCTTGGAGTCTTTGTGCTTGTTCTTCTCCCTGCCAGGACCGGGGGCCAATGACTGGACCGGCGGAGCATGACTGCCTTCGCGTCTGTACTCAGTCATCTGCTCTGCGACACCTGAAACCCGACTTCAAAGCGCAACCTCCACGAGACCTCCTGCCCGTAGCCCTTAATCCATTACTTCCGAACACACTACAGTGATCGTTAACTTCCCAACACACTACAGTGATCGTTACTTCCCAACACACTACAGTGATCGTTACTTCCCAACACACTACAGTGATCATTACTTCCCAACACACTACAGTGATTGTTACTTCCGAACACACTTCAGTGATGATAAACTCGTCTGTCTCCCTCCCTGAACGAAAGCTCTCCGGGCCAGGGAACCGCCGTGCGTGCGTTCAGCGCTGCGGCGTGGGAGGCGGGAAGGTGTCCGCACACACGCGTGCGAAGGTGGCAGCAGTGATCCGGGGAAGTACCCGGGAAGCACTCCACTTGTATTCTGACCTTCAGTGGCTTTTAAAAAAGATCACTCTACACAACTCTCTGATGCAAAAAGAAAAACTGACACCTTTGTAATCATATATAACTCACAGTCAAAGAAATATTCAAAGTAGACTTATTTCTATGTTCATTAGTTTCCGAAAGAATAGAAACAGGATGATTCACAGGGCAGTATCTTGGGATCTGAACGCTCTCCGTGCGTCTGTGTGAGTGTCATCCGGGCATGACGGGAGAGGACACAGACCAGAGTCTACGGCAACGTGAACCTGGGCTCTTCCCGCACCCAGAAGGGCCGGCAAGGGTGGATCTTCTGAAATGATGGACATGTCCTGTCTGGGTGGCCCGATACCATAGCCAGCCCGCGGGATTGCTCAACACACGAAATGTGAGGATGACCGAGGATCTGAATTTTTAATTTTATTTATTTTTAAATTTAAATAGTCACATATGGCTACTAGCCATTCCATTAGCAAGCTCGGAGTGAGGTAAGGGGTTTTAGACATTTTTAATCTGAGATTCAATTTTACCATATGCAAAAGGAGATGACAATCTCATTCTTTTTTAGTACTAACAGGAATTAAAAACAAAAACACTGAACAGTCATTACACTGCCTCACCCATAGTGGATGCCCGCACTGCTACTTTTATTCCCTAATTGTTAGCACATTTCCTGAAATCTTGGAGCTTGTTTCCCGGTTCCCGCGCTGTGACTCCGCGGCCTTCGTGTGGCACCAGCTGAAACTTCAAGGCCACGGTTAGCACCACTCTATCCCTGTCATTTCCCTGCTCTGTTTGTTGGAGTTCGTGGTTCAGGCTAGCCCTGGAGGAAAAAAGATAAAAGAAACTCTCCAAAAAGAACGGGCTCTGATTTCCGGCAGAGTGGTTTAC
>LNAC01000224.1:1443903-1455979 GCA_002007465.1 Ailurus styani
ACTTCCCAACACACTACAGTGATCGTTACTTCCCAACACACTACAGTGATCGTTACTTCCCAACACACTACAGTGATTGTTACTTCCGAACACACTTCAGTGATGATAAACTCGTCTGTCTCCCTCCCTGAACGAAAGCTCTCCGGGCCAGGGAACCGCCGTGCGTGCGTTCAGCGCTGCGGCGTGGGAGGCGGGAAGGTGTCCGCACACACGCGTGCGAAGGTGGCAGCAGTGATCCGGGGAAGTACCCGGGAAGCACTCCACTTGTATTCTGACCTTCAGTGGCTTTTAAAAAAGATCACTCTACACAACTCTCTGATGCAAAAAGAAAAACTGACACCTTTGTAATCATATATAACTCACAGTCAAAGAAATATTCAAAGTAGACTTATTTCTATGTTCATTAGTTTCCGAAAGAATAGAAACAGGATGATCAACAGGGCAGTATCTTGGGATCTGAACGCTCTCCGTGCGTCCGTGTGAGTGTCATCCGGGCGTGACGGGAGAGGACACAGAGCAGAGTCTACGGCAACGTGAACCTGGGCTCTTCCCGCACCCAGAAGGGCCGGCCAGGGTGGATCTTCTGAAATGATGGACATGTCCTGTCTGGGTGGCCCGATACCACAGCCAGCCCGCGGGATTGCTCAACACACGAAATGTGAGGATGACCGAGGATCTGAATTTTTAATTTTATTTATTTTTAAATTTAAATAGTCACATATGGCTACTAGCCATTCCATTAGCAAGCTCGGAGTGAGGTAAGGGGTTTTAGACATTTTTAATCTGAGATTCAATTTTACCATATGCAAAAGGAGATGACAATCTCATTCTTTTTTAGTACTAACAGGAATTAAAAACAAAAACACTGAACAGTCATTACACTGCCTGACCCATAGTGGATGCCCGCACTGCTACTTTTATTCCCTAATTGTTAGCACGTTTCCTGAAATCTTGGAGCTTGTTTCCCGGTTCCCGCGCTGTGACTCCCCGGCCTTCATGTGGCACCAGCTGAAACTTCAAGGCCACGGTTAGCACCACTCTATCCCTGTCATTTCCCTGCTCTGTTTGTTGGAGTTCGTGGTTCAGGCTAGCCCTGGGGGAAAAAAGATAAAAGAAACTCTCCAAAAAGAACGGGCTCTGATTTCCGGCAGAGTGGTTTACATCTTACAGAGACCCCCCAAGAAGCCTGCTTGCTGCTGTCCTCAGGCGACTCCAGCCTCGCTGTGTCCTTGCCCCCCCCCACCGGTACATCCTTCCCTGTGCTGACTCCAGTCCAGAAGGTAGATCCTAGTCCACCTTCTGTGGGATCTACTGTAAAAACAGTAAATCCATACGCTTTATAAAGTGATATATGCTTTATCCAAAAGTACTACTTTTGTTCATGTTAAGAGGTATTCCCATTTTTATACGGATTTGAGATCAGAGTTAGATGGAGACACTTAAAATGTCCGAATAGGTTCTGATTCTGAGAAAGCAATTTCATCTTATGTAAATTAACCCGTTGCATCCCTGAAGAAAACAATAAGTGTTTTTGTTGTTTGTTTTAAACGAAGGCTGTGGTTTGAGGATTTCTTCCTAAGACCAGTTTGAAAACATTTCTGAAAATTCAGTAACTTTTTCCCCATGATCTCATACACACACACACACACGTGCACATGTACACACACACACACACACACACACACACACACACACACACACGTATTTTTTCCTCTTCATAATTCAGAGTTTTTCACTGGTATTAGCTTAGTGGCCTATGGTCAAGCCCCATTTTACCAACATAAAGTCATAAAAGAAATGTCCAAAACAATTAATTTAAAAGAAACATAACATTCTCTTTTTTGCTTTTTTGCCAAATTTGTTTCACAAGCTTTTGTCTTTAAATCCACCTGTTCCTACTTGTCCATTTTACATCTGGATTCTCATTCTTCTAAACTGATTTTTCTTTTCTGTTGGAAGCTATTTCTGCAGATTCGTCAACATCAGACAGCAGAGTTACACACAGGCACACACACACACACACACGCAAAACATACGGGCAACGCGACTGTGAGTTTCACCCTCGGATCCCTTGGGGTGTCCGCTCAAGCAATGCCCTCCTCTGACTAAGAGACAGGACACCCCCCCACACCGGGCCCCCATAACCATGTTTACATCTCATTTATACAATAGTGCTTCGCTCACAGTATGGAATAAAATAAATTAACAATGAATGTCAATCAAATTTTACTGAATGAACAAGTCATTCTGACCTCCTGGCCCCAGCGGACTGGGCCAGTCCGTGTCCATTGCAATTTGCCACACCAACTTGGGTACCCTCCAGCAAGGTCACGGTTTTAGCTTCACCTCTGGGACACCTACTTGATACCATGTAGTATCAAAAGTGAAGTCGGCTCAGGTGCAGAGAGTAAGTATAAAGAGGGTACAAAATGAGAGAAACGTCCTAGCATTTCAGTACATTTCACTCTGCCTCGTGCGAGCTCACACGGAATCCTGCACGCGCGACCACAAGACCTAGGACAGACGTGACCTCTGTGACTTGGAAGCAAAGGCGCCCCCCCTCCACACACTGGCCCTGTGCGGGGTCTTCCCGTCACCGCCCTCCCCACACACGCTGCGGGGTGCGCGCTTTACGGAGCCTGTGAACTCTAATGAGGGACTCTATGGTGGCTAACTGACCATGATCAATGTAAAATAAAATCAACTCCAGGGCAATCTGCCGGTACAGGACATCCTGAGCCGACGGAAGGCAAGCAGGAGGGCGGTCGTGTGTCGCCTGCTGGTGTGGCCTCTGAAAGCCCCGTATGGCTTTCCCGCACTCCTGCCCTTCGGCGACTGAGGTGCACACAAGGGCAGCAGCCTTGGAAGTCACGTGCGAAAGGTGACAGGGTTGCAAGCTCAGAAGAACCCGAATTTCGGCCTCGCGCCTGCAGGATAACCTCCACCAGAGACCATCGCCCACTCTGGACCCGATGTGGCTGAGAAATTAATGTCCATCGTGGTAAGTGGCTGAAATTGTTCCCTCACTAGCGTTGTTCTGTGCATACGGAAAGGGGCTTCCGTCGTGCCAGTGGAGGGGAAAGGTGCTGACGTGGGCTAGAACCCGGGCTACTGCTGGGGCGGAAGGAAGCCAGGGGCCCGCCTGCCTGCGGCTTCCCAGAAGGCAGGTGCTTTGGTGCACGCGGGAGCCGGGAGCCGGAGCTCGGGAGCGCTCCCCAAAGCGGGGCGGGGAAGCAGGCAGAATGCACCTGAACCTGGGGAGCAGGAGGAAGGCTCCCTGCAGCTGCAGCCGAACTGAGTATCCGACGGCAAAGCAACGCTCTTTTGTGCAAACAGTATGTGCTACTCGGGGAACAGCAATTAGAATCAGGAGGCCCTGCGTAAGTGAGCGGGGCCTGGTGGTGTTTACTCAGGTTTAAATCGCCTGAGCAGCGACAGAAAAATAAGCCATGCAAAGCGCTCTGGCAATTTCACCCACAGAACACTGAGGGACTGAGCCCAAGAAGCTGGGGAAGCAGGACAGGGGTGAAGACGGTGTGTGTCATGGGGCTCTCTCACCGGGGCCGCCCCAGCACCTGTTTCCACAGCAACTCCAGGTTTCCGTGAGCTCTCCAGAGAGCATCAAGTGAACATCAAAACACTTAATAAAAAAATTTACTATGCATATACAGAGTGAACTACCTCCCAGAATATTTTATACGAAGTCAGCGTTCATTAGTGCATTCTAAGTACTAACACAGAGCGATAATTTACTGGGCATTCCTGCCACAGAATGAAAGAGGTGAAAGTTCCATTTCAGCAGCTCAAGGCTGCTGCCAGATCAGTGTCCAGAGCTCTTTAACAGGAGGACAGATTCCCGCCACATCAGGAGCTGGATCAAGGGGAACACACCAGCCTCTCTTTTCCTTTTCCATGCTTAAATTGCGAGCACGACCCATCCTGGAGTGACCTAATGTCTTCCTTTTCTGTAAGCCAACCTCAGACAATCTAGTTGGGAGTAGGAAAACCATTCTTATTTATTTAAAAACATACTATTTATTTATTTATTTGAGACAGAGCGAGTGATAGGGCAGGGAGGGTGGCGGGGGCAGAGGGAGTTGGACTGGAGCTCGATCCCAGAATCCTGGGATCATGACCTGAGCCAAAGGCAGATGCTTAGCCGAGCCACCCAGGCTCTCCAAAACCAAATTATTTATAATAGCGAACATTAAATGCTGACTCATTCTACCAAATTACCACACTGAGCCCCGGCTCAGTGACACACGTCATGAACTCTGCCCGGATAACTGGCAAATTTTGCTAGTTACAACACTAAATCTGTTTTGGAAGGACACTTAGAGTTCATGCTTTCTTTTCTGGTCATCTAGATTGAACTTTGAGAATTTAGTGGGGATTCTTCCACAGCCCCGGGCAACTGGGCTTTTTTAAGTAAGCTTTAACCAGGTATAATTAATTTAAATTTCATCAAAGTGTGAACAGCATTTAGTCAAATATGTAAATCTTCCCACGAGACAGAGACAGCAGGTGGGAATACTGCACCTCGGGCTTCCAAAATTGATCAATCCCATAGAAACACAAACCACTGTCCGGGATAATCAGGCATCAAGCAGTGCAATTAAGTGGCTGGTTTTAACTCACAATGTTACCCTCCACATTGGAGACATCGGTAACGCACAGAGTGGACTCTCAGAATCACACTGGATTGAAAAGGTGGAGGCACACACTGAAGGAGAAAATCCGGACCGACAGGTTCAAGGGCGCCTGATGCATCGACCTTGCGTCGGCAGAGCCCCTCCGGACGCAGCGGCACGGGATCGCGTGACACGCTCCGCGGAGACAGGAGGACAAGAACGACCTTCCAGACTGGGCTACGCTCTTCGTTCCTGAAGCAGCGTGCCACGTGGTGACTCGAGGTCTGACCCTGAACGCATTCGGCTCCCCTATAATTCACGGAGAAATTCTGCAGCACATACTGCTGCATCAGGTGTGACGGGGATAAGACAAAGGCAAGGGAAGAAGCGGAACGTTCCCCGAAAGAGCTAGAGTCCGGGGCATGTGTCCTGTTGAACCACGTATGCTCTATAACAATAAATACTGTGGGCGCCTGGGGGGCTCCGTGGGTGAAGCGTCTGCCTTCAGCTCAGGTCAAGATCCTGGAGTCCTGGGATCGAGCCCCACATCAGGCTCCCTGCTCCGCGGGGAGTCTGCTTCTCCCTCTGGCCCTCCCCCCCTCATGTTCTCTCTCTGTCTCATTCTCTTCCAAATAGATAAATAAAACCTTCATAAATAAATAAATGCATGCTGTGTGTGACTAAGTATGTTCGGATTCTAGGGGACTCAGAGGAAAGAGGGCCACCGTCTCCTCAGGGCATCAAGGAAAGTTTCCGTGGAGGAAATGACCGTGACGGGGCCCTAAATACTGGAGAGCATAAGGGCCATGGTGACACGACCGACAGACCCTCGCTTCTCGGACTGTTCTGTTTGTGCCGGCTCTGGAACTGCTGGGGGCTGAGCTCACAGCTAGCAGCGTGGAGGGTCACACGGGCTCTCCCCCTGCCCCGAGGCCACTCAGGGTCCTCCACGCCACCCAGGCCCTGACCTCGGGCTGCTCGGTCCTCGGCCAGCTCAGCTCAGTTTCCACGAGAACGCTGCTGCGGCACCAGCAGAAATCCCCCCTTCGTATTCCAACAGTCCCTCCGCTGCCGCCTGGGTATCTGACCACTCACTCTGCCTGCCTTCGGCAAGACACCTGTTGAGACAGACCAGCAAAAGTTCCCCAGTCTTCACCTTCCCTCTTAGTAACTTCCATTCACTGAACCCACCCTGTGCATCAGCTACAAATCTCCACTTCTCTTTCCTGGTTCAGACTCGAGCCTGGTCTCCCTGCCCTGCTGCAAAACCCTGCCGCGGTAGTCCAGAGAGGCAGAGAGGCAGGCAGAGAGAGAGAGAGGAGGACGCAGGCTCCCCACTGAGCAGGGAGCCCGATGAGGGCCTCGATCCCAGGACCCCGAAATCATGACCTGAGCTGAAGGCAGAGGCTTTAACCCACTGAGCCACCCAGGCTCCCCATGGGGGATTTTTTTTAAAACATGAATGCATCATATGCATACACACAAATCAATACATATGTGTATTACACACACACACACACACACACACGAACTTCTTTAACAAGGGAAACATTATAAATTCCTGATACTGACAGTCTGAGGAGCTGAACTGGTTCCCAAACTTTATGAGACTGGTTTTGTCTTTTGATTTGTGTTATTGTTACACTTACTCAGATACCTGAGAAAGTCCCTTTATGCTTAAATTAGTTCCGGTTTGTACTTGAAATAGCAAATAAGTCTTAATTCATAGAAATACTTTAAAAAAAAACCTTGTGTTTTAAAAGCACACAAAATACATTTGGAAATTAGGGGCATTTTGACAAAGACGGTCATGAAAATATTAAGGAGTTGACGCTTCCTTCAGTGAGATATAAGGGAGCCATTGAAGGCTCCCAAACAGGATGATGTTATGACCGGCACTAAACTTTATGGAAGACGGCTTGGGGCGTGCTTTAGTTCAACTAGCAGACCACAGGTTGGAAGACTGGCCAGGGGTCACTCTGGTGGTTCAGTATTGTGGGTGTACCGGGAAGGTTCATGTGCATCTGCAGAGTTTGCCAAACTCTTCACATCACAGTCTATGCAAGCAGCACCCTTAACACTGGCCAATCCACAATTTCCTCAATTACAGCTCATAGGCTGTGAGACAAAGAGGTAGCTGTGATATTTAAAGGATATTTAAAGTTACATGCAGATTTTAAATCCAAGTAACTTGGAGAACAAGTTACTAGCAAGATTCCTAATAGAAATAGAAATCAGAGAGAGCTGAAAAATCCAGATCTGGGAGCAGAAAATGAAGTTTAGGATGATGCTGGTATTTAGATAGAGTGACTCTGAAATGCCTCCATAACATCCCAGTGACGATACCCAACAGAACTTTTGGATCTGGAAGTCACCGCAGTGAAGATGAGACTTGTAGCACCCCCCCACCCCAGAAAAGTGAGATTACAGAAGACAGAAAAGTAGTAAGAGAGCAAATGCTTTAGGGAATGGGTATGTTCGATCCTAAATAAATAAGCAAACTGTGACAGGAAAGAAAATGAAGCAAAGCAACAGGTAGAAGAACACTGAAGTCCAAGGATGAGAGAGATCCAGTAAGACAAGTGGGGCCAGAATGTCAAATTATACAGAAAGATCAGGAAGGGAGACGAGTCGTTACCAGCATGTCGACTAAACTAAACGGCGGAGAAATCATTGATTACCATCAGGAGTAGTTACTGTTAAGGTATTTGTGGTCAAGGAAAAGAGAATATAGAAACTTGTGAAGATCGCGGAGAAAAACATGCTGGTTTTGAGTTAAAAGTGAGTAGATAGGTATATACATTTGAGAGGTATAAGATAGTATAACAGATAAAAAAAGAGATAAAGATACAAGAAAGTAGGAGACACTGGTGGAGCAAGAGGTCTTGGAGCAGACGCAGAGGGAGGGGACAAAGCCTAAGGCCAAAGGACAGGGCTCAGCTGAGGACACAAGTCCGTCACGATAGAACCAAGGGTGGAGGGGATCCATAAAACACAGAGACATTGTAACAGAACGCATAAAAGCTGAGGAGGTGCATGAAAATTTCAGGTACGTCTTGATCTTCTCAGTGAAATATGAGGAGACACCTGCAAAAACGGAGGGATGTGCGTGATGAACGGGACAAACCAGGGACGCCTACAGGAATAAATCAGTGTCTTCTTGTGATCACAAAGAAAACTGGGGGAGCGTCTACCTAAACCTGTCTCATCTGCTCCCAGGATGGGATACATTTTGAATTCTAATGACTTTTAGGGATTTTTATTAGTTTTTGCCTTTGTTTTTAGGTATAACTGACATAGGACATTGAGGCCCAGCTCAGATGATACTGATAACACTCAGACATCCCCACATCCTGGATACAATCGAACAGTTTAGGCTACTTGAGTCCAAAGCATTTTTTATGCCATTAACATAGCTACTCCATGAGTTAGCTGTACTTACATACAAACACATAACACAGCTGTGTACCAGTTATATATTGACGTCTTCCTTGGCCCGACTGTGAGCTGCGTGAGGACAGAGAAGTGCTGCCTTCCAGAACAGTCTCACGGACAAGAGCAACGGGGTACGGGGTGGGAAGGGACTGATTCAGAATCACGGGAGATGTGCCTCTGGAACCCTGACCTCTCCTGAAGCAGAAACAGCTGCAGGAAGGCCGTGATGGGCTGGGACAAGCACGCGACAGGAAAGAATCATCGGTGACCCATAGGGGAGAGAGAACTTAAAACCCAAAATGCACCTTTATCCCAGGGAAGTCTCAAAGCTAGACTATTTAATGGATGTCTGCGTATTAATCTGAGGAGAAGTCTTCACATTTTAGGAAATAAGAATGAAGAAACTGAATGAAGGAATCTGTCCATCAATTGTCAAACATAAAATTAAATGTACTTGACGTTCTCCAACGTGGTGTGAAATTCCTCTGTGACTTTTTCAGAACTCCTCCAAAATGGTCATGGAAGGATAAAACTCTGTGTGCGCAATGAACTGAAGAGAGATTTTTAAAGAAAAGTTATGCAGTCATTTTCCATTATGGTCAGGCACTTTAGAATGATGAAAACTTTCACTAAACCAGAAGCATATGAATTACAACCACAATGTCTGTAATAATTTCATTTTAGCTACTGATATCAGCCTTGGGCGTGAGCTAGCATAAAGCAAGTCCCTAGATGAATTAGGAAGGAAAAAGTTGGGGTGTCTGTGTGTGTGTGGAGAAAACATCACTGCACTCCCTGTTGTCTTTTTCCCCCTGGAATCTTGCGGTGAGAGAATTTAATATGTTTATCTAATCAAAAAGCTCACTGGATGCTTATGAAGGCATAGGCAACATTAAATACCCAAGCCCTGGATTTGGGAGAACTGCATCTTTGTAATTATCTATAGTTCATTTTAAGCCCCATATTCAGTACCTTATTTGAAGATATTATCTTAAAGAACTAGTCAAAAATATCCTTTTTTTTTTTTAATCTAGCATCCATTCTATCAACTCTGAATCCTAATCCTTACATTCGGGAAAGATCCTTTCCTTTCTATTACTGCACCAACTTTTGCTCTTTAATCATTTAATGTATGGATTCTGATCTCTACATCACTGCCAAACAAGAAAAATGCATATAGTTTAGGTCTGACTAAATCAAAACAGGTCAAAGGCGATCTGAGAGTAAGACTCACATGAGGTTTTAGTACTTTCTAGGTTTTTGTTTTTAAATTTTATTCTTTTTCCTGGTTTAAATAAGCATCTATATTTAATTAGGAAATAGAATCCTGTCTTTTCCCTATGAACTTCTATGATAATTCTTGGAAGTTTAGCATCCACAGTCTGATGGAGAGTCAACAACAAATTGTTCATAATGATTAAAGGGAAATAAAAGAATCAAAAGAAAATAATAAGAGAAGGGTCAATTTGAAAAATAAATACACAGAATTTTAGAAATAAAGTATATCTGGTCAATGACATTAAAGATACAATAGGTACATTAAACTGTTGGTTAGACACAGCTAATCCTTTATTCGTATTTCGGACTTGAAAATCTCCTCTGTACCAGCTTTAATTTTTGAGATTATCTTTAAAAATCATACTCAATACAGAGAGGCAAAGGGAAGACGCTAGCGGTCATGGAGGCTTCCCAACACGGCGGGCGACCCCTGCGCACGGCCTCTGAGGGCAGCCCAACCCGAAGCTCAGGAACACCCCCACGGCCGCGCTCCCCTGCCCCAGCCTCCCTGTGTCTGGCCTCGGCCCCCACGGGGCTATGCAGGGGGCCCCGCGCTGAAGTTCCTGGCCCACACTTTGAAACTCAAGAGAAACCCTCTCAACTGCTCAAGATCAGTCACGGTCACTGGCACCTCACACTCTGCACCGACCTCTCCCCCCGCTCCGCCCCCAGACTCCCCCTGAATAACCGATGACACCGAACGGTCTCTCTCCCTTCCTTCAGCTCCCACTTCCAGTCATCAGACCCTGCTGTCGCCACATCCTCCATGGAACTGAGTCACCCAGGAGGCTGGTCTCAGCCGAACGCATTCTCCTGCCCCTCCCTCCCTCCTGCCCAACAGGAGCCCCGTGTCTCTTGGGATGCAATTCTCTTCACCTCATAGGTCATTCCATCTCTCACTCCCTCACGAGGCCACTCATGCCTGCTAGGGGACAGGAGGCATGTGGGTCTGTCTCGCTCCTTCTTTGACTCACTGGAGAGAGCTACTACATAAAGGCACCTTAACAAAACAGTCAAGAGCACCGACTCTGGAGCTGGAACACCGGGGTTCAAACCCAGGCTCGGCCTCACAGCCGCCGCAGAAACCTGGACAAGTGAGTCAGGCTCTGTCTACCTCAGTGTCTCCATCTGTAAAATGAAGATAGTCTGGTACTTGCCTCAAAGAGGGCCCAGGGGTTAGTAAACGAGTGTGAATATAAAACATGGCCCAACACACAGTGTGTGAACTGTGAGCTCTTTACGAATGCAGGCACACCTTGGAGACATTGCAGGTTTGGCGAAGTCACCACAGTAAGACAGCATCATGGAAAACCGAGTCCAGGGGCCTTCTTTGGTTTCCCGGGACCCATAAATGTCATGTTTACACTGTACTCTGGTCCTTTAAGTGTGCTGTAGCGTCATGTCTAAAAAACAATGCCCACACCTTAACTTTAAAATACTTGGCTGCTATCATACGGTGTTTGCCTTTTTCTGACTTATTTTGTTAGCATAATAGCCTCTAGGTCCATCCACATTGCTGTCAATGGCAAGCTTTCATCCATTCTGATGGCTGAGTAATATTCCACTCTGTGTGTGTGTGTGTGTGTGTGTGTGTGTGTGTGTGTGTGTGTGTGTGTGTACACCACATCTTCTTTATCTTCTTTATCTTCTTTATCAACAGTGGATGGACAGCTGGGCTCTCTCCATAGTCTGTCTATTGCTGATAGTGCTGCTAGAAACATCAGGGTGCACATGCTCCTCAGAATCCATGCTTTTATATCCTTTGCCTAAGTTCCAACCATCCTCGGAGCTTCGAATAAGCCATCGTCAGTGATCACAGATCACCGTAACCAATATAATAATAAGGAAGACGTCTGAAACATTGAGAGAATCACCAAAATGTGACACAGACACACCAAGTGAGCAAATGCTTTGGAAAAACCGACGCTGACTTTCCCGACGCAGGACTGCCGCACACTTTCAATTCAGGACAGGTGCAGAATCTGCAGAGCACAGTGAACCAAGGCCTGCCCACATCACTATTTCCTAGACGCAGGACGAGGCAGGGCGGTGGGAGGGAGGGCAGAAGAGGCTGGTTCCCGTGCGTGTGGAATTCACCACCTCGTGGAATAAAACCCCCCGTACACAAAGAAGTAAATACCACCGGGTTAACTAGCCTGTTGCTGGGGACAACAGGCACGGTCAGCGTGCCGCACACGACAGGGCTGTTCAACACAGGCAAAGATGCTGCCGAGGCTGGAAGGTGGAGCAGAAGCCTCCGAGCAAGGAGGGCAGGAAAACAGAAACAGGAGGGAGAAGCGTCACTGTCAAGCGTTACTTCCACGGCACCTCTTTTCCCTCTCAGCCTCCTGCCCGCCTCCTTCAAAAACACATCAAAAGCCCCATGAGACCTAAAACTATAAACCCAACGGTTTTAGGGTCCCTGCTACCTCCTTCCGTTCCCAACAATAAGCGCGTATCCAGAAAATAGGGGTTAACGCTTGTGAGATCTATCACAAATCCATCAATTGATCAAACAGGCATCAAAATCTTTAACCAGCTCATCAAATATGTCTTTAAAAGGAGGGATATCTTTGAAAGAGGATATATTTTTATATGTGAAACATATATCCCATGCACTTTAATTTGGGTCTGTGACCAACCCAAAGGTGCAAGTCACTAATGAGACTTTCACCACCCACTCGTGTCTGTGGGCGGCCCCGGCTCCCCCCCAGCTCCCCCTCCCCGGCGTC
>LNAC01000224.1:1456064-1467138 GCA_002007465.1 Ailurus styani
GTCCCCCCCTCCCGGCTTCCCCCACCCAGCATGGCCATCCCCTGCTGCGGGCTCTCCCATGCTCCTCCTGACTGAAGGAGCGAACAACTTTATTTTTTCCTAGATAACTACCCAGGCTGGGAAACGTGCCAGCAACTTTCATTATCAGTCCCCAGAAAAATTATCAGCAATGTCTGAATTCTAAACTGAACCAGCTGAGAAAAGATTCCAATTGTCTTCTTTGTCCCCAAAGACAGGAGCAGGCTTTGAACCTGATTCAGCTGAGATCATGAGTAAAAGGGGGTGGGATACAACCACTTCAGCACGTCTTAGTAACAGTGGGGCTCTGTCTCTGCTCCTCACAGGCTGTGTGGGCTTATTTGCACTCATCTCTGGAAAATAAAAAGTGTCCCTGAAAAAGCGCGTGCATCTCCTGGATCCCGGACATTTGGCTCTGGAGTCCGCACCCCTCCCCAGCCCCGTTTCCCTCCGTGAGAAGGTGTCCACGGCTTCCTGGGAGTTCCAATACGGGCTCTCAGGTGGTGACATTGGGACAAAAATCCTAACCTCAGCAACCATGAAAGTCTCTGAGGCAGCAGACAGGCTCACTTGGAGCTGAAGAGGAAGCAGTGGTTTGTGTTTACTTCAGGGGAGACAGAGAGGGTGGGAAGCAGGTAGGAGAAAACCAGCGTTTTGTTTTATAAAGCAAATCTGTGAATGTAACTGGACGGCTACTAAAAAGAAAGTCAAGATTTTTCTGGAAGATTTTTAAGTTCTTTGTCAAGACTATGATTCTGAGTTCCTACCCTGAAGTACACTTGAGTGCGTGAGCAATGAAGTTAACATCTGTTTCATCTTGATTTAAAGATGCAGTTTTTAAAATAAAGCCACCAGGCAATGTTTATTGAAAGCACAAAATCTCTCTACTTATCGCCCAAGTGAATTAGAGATTAAAACAACAAGCCTAGAAAGATAGGATTTTATACAATGCCAGTGTCACTTTATTTGCAAAAATTTTATTTTAAATGTGCCTAACACCTTTGAAATAATTATGGCCTAAAATGTATTCATAGAGCTAAATCTTATCTCAGATAATAGTATCTAGGAAGACATGAAAAGCAAATTAACTTGCATAGGCATGTTTGCAGTCAGATATTCTCTCTCAAATGACAGGGTAAACAAAAGAAGACTTCGCTGTGGCAAATCATATTTCTTCAAGAATATGTATCGCATTTGATAGAATTCAATTCTGGGAGAATATGAAAGAAATGAATCTCAACCAGTTGCCAAGATCCTTCAGTTATATAAAATTACACCTTAAAAATTATTCTCTCTAGGAGAGCAGGACTGGTCCTTAAAACGTACACAGGTTTCTCTTGTAGAAGCTGACTGTATCTTGAATATTTCTCTAATTTCGCATGACTGTTCAGTTGCCCCTGAAGTAGTATTTTTAACACTATTTGAGTTAGTTTATAATTGGTTTAAATAAAAAGCAATTCATTGGGATAGTCAAGCACGGAAGAAATGATCCCAGTGTGTGTGGGTGTCTGCATGTAGTGACTGTGTGTGTGTGTGGGGGGGGTTGTGTAGCATGTACATGGTGTTATCAGAAGTTAAGTCATTATTAAAATTTCAGAAATACGTTAAAATTTTTTATTTGGAAATACTGTGTCTTTGAAAATCAAAGACTATGTTGTTAGCCCTGAGTAAATGACTAAAAAGGAAAAAAGAAAACAAAACTAAAGCAGACTTAAAACTACAGATACCCTCATCACTCTAAGAGCTATCCCGAGCATCAGTTGTCTCCCCGGTGATTACACAAACACCAATACAAATAAAGTCCTGCTTCTTGCTTTACTGCACAAATCCCGCAGGTCTAATCTGAGCACGGAGCTCCCATTAGCTTCAAAGGTACTCTTTAGTTCTCGGTTCAGCTCTGCAGGGATATTAAACAAGACAAGATGCAGGCCAATGCCTTTGAGATGAAAACTGAAAACAAATTACTACACGCTATTTAGTGGAATAATAAGAAAAATGTGTTCCATCCCTACACACTACTAAATTTCTCTGACAATCTCCCTTAATCTTCTGACACTGGGGTCTCATTCTTTTGTAATATTGTTTCTATCACAACAATGAAATGTGGGTTATTTCATCTCAGGGAAACTTGGATACAATTTGTTAAGCGGTAATTGTGTTACCTACACTATTGATTTGGGCACTCATCCCACAAGGAGCTTGGCGAGTGATGAAGCTTGAGTTGCACTGCCTGACAATAGACGTCGCAGGGAAAAGCTTCCACTTCTTTCGAAGAAAGGTTAAGTACACATATTTCTTAGAAAGTCAATGTTCCTCAACCAGAGACCTAGCTAAAGACCACGAGTCATTCAGCCGTTGCACAGATCAATTCCAAGCATGGGCAATTTTTAATAAGGAATGGTGAGTTAAAGACAAAGTAAGACTCGTTAATAATGAAAGGATCCTCAGATTTTTTTCCCACTGAATCAAATTAGATCAGATGACAAACAAAACATCTTCAGATATCTCCCAAAAGTGTGAAAACTGAAATGAATGAAATCTAGATATAGTGGTCCTGAATTCTTTTTTTCCAATTCTTAAAATCTTAACATACAGTGTAATATCAGTTTCAGATGGACAATACAGGGACTGGATACTTCCACACAACATCCGGTCCTCATCAGGACATGGAGGAATCACCTAGGGGACCTTCCTCGGGATCAGATTCTGATTTGGTGAGACTGGGATGGGCCTGGGGGGTCTACATGTCTTACAAGCCCCCAGGGATTGCTGACCACGCTCTGAGCATGGGGGCTTAAGACAGCTGTTGGCTAAGATAACCAATGACGCCATGTGTTTTTACGCGTACTAATGCTTACCAAGTACCTGCTCTGTGCCAGGGACTTCACCTGTATTATGTACGACGCTCCTAAAAACGGCCCACGGAAGATATCGCTGTCCCCATTCTACAGAGAATAAAAAATAAAGTCTACCAAGACAATACACACTGTGAATGAGGCAAAAAGATGTAAGTGGGTAGAACTGGGGCCTGAATTTAGGGTTATCTGACTCCCAATCTTTTCATTAATTTTTTCAAATTTCAACAAATACGAATGGAACATGTGCATGTGTAAGGCGTTAGGTACTGAGGAAACAGCAGTATAGAAAGAGTCTGAACTGACAGAGCTTATGTTCTAGCAGGGAAGACAAAATTAAACCAACAGACTCTATAATTTGTTACATAATTATGATTTGCTAAATCCTGTGAAGTAAAGTTCAAGGTGTTCTGAAAGATTATAAAAAGAAAGGCTGGCCTAATCTGGGTTACAGTAAAAAAAAAAAATACCCCAAAGAAACACCTTCTGAGTTCAGTTCAGACAGATGAGTAAAAATTAACTAGGTGATGGAAGGTGGGGTCACTGTGCAGGCAGGAGAACACCCCAATTCAGGCAGATAGATAGTGGGTGCCAAACCCCAGGGAGAGGAAACCACCAGTGAGGTTAGGGATAAAGGGTTTGAAATGGGGCCAGTGAGAATATGTTTATCATTTTGTTATTTTTTTTACTTATTTAATTATGGTTACCAAATAGTGTATCAATAGTTTCAGAGGTAGAGTTCAGTTATTCACCCATCGCATACGACACCCCTTGCTCCTTCCGTCGCACGCCCTCCTTAATGCCCATCCGCCAGTCTACCTTAACCCCCCACCCTTCCAGCGACCCTATTTGTTTCCTATGATTAAGAGTCTTTTATGGTTTGTCTCCCTCTCTGATTTTGTCTTATTTTTCCCACCCTGCCACAATGATCCTGTTTTCTTAAATTCCACATGAGTGAAACTATGTAATTGTCTTTCTCTGACTGACTTATTTTGCTTAGCATAATATCCTCCAGTTTCATCCACATCAATGTAAACGGTAAGATTTCATCCTTTCTGATGGCTGAGTAATATTCCATTCTGTGTGTGTGTATGTATGTGTGTGTGTATATATACAAAAATATAGATACATATACACCACATACTACATCTTCTTTATCAATTGTCAGTGGACATCTGGGCTCTTTCCACAGTTTGGCTATTGTGGCTATTTGTGAGTGAGACAAGCCCTACGAACACCGGCGGTGTCAGCCCTCCAGCCAGACACTAGGCACGAGAGTGGAGCAGCCTTCAGAGGGTTCCCGTCAGAGCCCCCATCTGACTACACGCGTATTACACATAATAAATTAAAAAAAAGAAAAAATTCAAATAAAGGAGATAATATTCACTAACCAAAACCCCATATACTAGATGTCGAATTCTTCACAACAAACTCCATTCATTATAGCCTGTGAGATCTAGGCACGTCGACTGACTAGGAGAGTCAATCACAAGTAAATTCAGTTTTAAATCAGCAGTCCTTGGGATCATATTCATGCTTCCATCCATTTGTTATTTATTTGATGAACATTATTTAATAAACGTTTACTGGAAACCACTGTGCCAGTCTTTGGGGAGTTGGGACAAGGAACAAGAGTTGGGAAAAGTCAGTTTAACCTCAAAGATCCTCTCTGTAAGGAGGTCGAGATTAGGTAACCAGCAATTATTTACAATGATAAAGGGATACGCATAAGATGTGGCTATCTATTTGGACAACAGTATGCAAGACTCTGTACAGTCTTACAGAGCACAAACTGGTGGTTACGGGGGGACAGGGGGAGGGGGTGGGTTAAAGAGGTGATGGAGACCAAGGAGCGCACTGGTCACGATGCACACAAGAGTCATGTATGGAAGAGTCATGTATGGAATCACTAAATTCTACACCTGAAACTAATACTACACCGTATGTTAACTCACTGGAATTAAAATAAAAACTTCTTTAAAAAGTGAAAAAGAAAGAAAGATACCCCCCCCAAAAAAAAACACTTGCCAACTGAAGCTATTCAATGCAAGGACCAGTGGGAGAGAATAATAAATTGTTATTTTAAACTGTTAACTTAGGGTTTATTTATTGCTGTTCTGTTTCTAAAGCAACAGATCATTGAACAACTGGTATTTGATCTGCTAATCCTCCACTTAGGATTTCTGTGCCAATTTTCATGAGAGAGAATGCTGTGTAATTTTCTTTCTTGTAAGGCCTGTGTAAAAGTTTGGTTAGTCTTGCTTTATAAAGTGAGTAGATATGTATTGGATCTGAAAGAGATTTTGTATTATCACTGATACATACTCTGAAATTCGCCAGTGAAGGAACCTCAGCAGGAAGAGTACTCTGTGGAATTCAGTCAAAGAAGTTCATTAACAGATTACAGATTATTTTAGGTTTTCTCTTTTTCTGATGTTTATTTGATCTATATCTTCAAAGTTATTGATGAAAATGTGTTTAAAATAATTTTTTGTTATGTATTTAAAATCCACAGAATGTGTAATATCCTTGACACACATAATATTTCCCATTTCTGGGGTGCCTCGGTGGCTCAGTTGTTAAGCGTCTGCCTTCAGCTCAGGTCATGATCCCAGGGTCTGTGGATCAAGTCCCGCATCAGGCTCCCTGCTCAGCCGCGACCCTGCTTCTCCCTCTGCCACTCTCCCTGCTTGTGTTCCTGCTCTCACTGTCTTTCTCTCTGTCAAATAAATAAGTAAATAAGTAAGTAAGTAAGTAAGTAAGTAAGTAAGTAAGTAAATAAATAAATAAATAATTATTTCCCGTTTCTGTTTTCTTCCTATTTTTCAGGGGCAGGGTGGGGAGGAAAAAAGGAGGAGATTCTAAATTTTAAAATATGTCTATTATTTTACTTTCAACTTTTCTGTGTCACTAAAGATGTACCTCTTATAAGCAACAGAGAGTTGGATTTTAATTTTTAAAATTTGGCTGACAATATTTATGTTTTAGCAGGAATATTTAGTTCATTCATGTTTAATATAATCACCATTTTATTTGGATTCAAAAAATTTTTGATTTTTAATTTCCTATGGTCATTAATTTCCTATTTGCTCTGGTGACTTTAATTCTTTTTTTATCCTTTCCTGATTTCTTTTGGATTATCAAGATTACCATTACACAATAATTGCTATTATTATTACTATTCTTATTTTTCTACTCTTCCCTCTATTAGATTTTTAGTTGAACATATTTGCTATAAATATATTCCACTTTTAAGTAGTTTCTCTACAGATTTTCACAGGTACCAATGACTTACCAGAGGTATTCCAAATTAGAACCCATCACATCCCAGATGATCAAGATCACTGCTACCCTCGTTTACATTTGGTAAAATTCAGCCTCCTTTTAACCTCCTGACTTTTGTGCCATTATTTGCACATGATTTAATTCTACATGCATACATTTTAAACCAGCAAATATTATTCTTGTTCCTATGGCCAACATGCATTTAAATTTACATATGTATTTATTTTTACTAAAATCTTCAGTCCTCTGCTTTTCTGATTTCCACCCAGAATTTACCTCCTTCTGCTCCATATGCTGCCCTTCACATTCATCCTGGTTTGCCGCCAAGGAGTTACCCCAGTTTTTCCTTAAATGTCCTTCTTTTTTTTTATATTTTACTTTTGGAAGATAGAGACTCCAGGTTGGCAGTTATTTTATTTCAGGAATCAATATAGTTTCCACCATCTCTAGAACCACGTATCAGAACATTTCTTTGCTGATTTAAATTTATTTTCTTTCTGTCTTTGGCTTCCAGCATTTTGACTATGATGTGCACAGTGTGGTTCTTTATAGTCATCCTGCTTGGTGTTTATAGTTTCTTGAATCTGGATTTAATGTACTTCCTAAGTTGTAAGAAATCGTCAGTCATTGTCTTCTCAAATATACTCTGATGCATCTTCTTTTTCTTCTCCATCTGGAATTCTCACTGACTATTTTTTAGATCATCTAACTGTGTACCATATGTCTCATCATATTTTATGTGTTTTTTATCCTTTTCTCTCTTCATTTTTCAATCTGATATTTTCTACTAATTTCAGTAATTTTCCATTCTGTTATGTCTTACTTGCTATTCAGCCTAAATTTTAATCTCAAATTTCAGTTATCTTATTTTCAGTTCTAGAATTTCCATCTGGTTCTATTTTTATGGATCTCAGTGGTAAAAATTTTCATCTTTCTTTATACATGTTTATCACAGTTCTTTTAAAGTCTCTCTCTGATAACTACAATATCTGGATTACTTAGGGTTCTTAGTCTGTTGTCTTTTCCCCCCTTTTAATGTTTGCTCATTTCATCCTGTTTTAATCAGGAATTGAGAGTCCTGGATACAGTGTATGAGAGTGTACAGAGGCTCTAAGTGACTCTACTTTCCTCTAGAGATTACTTAAATTTCTCCTGGAAAACCACTGATTAGAAACAGATGAAGTCAATTACACTTTAAGTACTTTTCATTTTTAAGTAATATGTGTCGCTATAGGAAAAACATTAAAATACTCCACGGGTTTTGAAAATCTTATTTTACAACTTTCTACACATGAATTTGAAGGTCTAGCCCTAAGCTCAGTTTATTCTAATATTTAATTGTAATGGTTTTCATAACTTAAAAATAGCTGCACAAAATATAAAATGACCACAGCAGAGTAAGGGCACTGTTGTTCTCCCTGCTAAATAAGGCTCCACACATTATTTTCCATTTTCAAAATTAATTGAGAAAGGAGTGAATTAAGCAGGAAGAGACGATGCTAAGATAAAATTTCTGGGTTGGAAAATAACCAGAAAATATCCAGGGCCATAAAATAGAATCACTGGGGTCGTCTACTTCACTGGGAAAGATTTATTTGCATTTCTAGTAAAAAAAAAAAAACAACAACTATAAATTAGCCTGTAACTTCCCTATGTCTGGCACCTTTAATTAAAATGAACACTGAGGATGTCTAATAAGTGAGTATGCAAATCAGGATATAGGATACTGCCTGAATTGTGTTATTTTGTTATGTCTAAAAATTCACTTTCCTTAATGAGCCAATTGTCGATTCTGGATTTTGGTTTTTCCTTGGGTCAAATTTCTAACTTTTAGGAAAAATTTTGCTCCCTATAAATTATCAAATAATAAAAAAAAGATACTCACCTAGAAAATTCTTAGGTGGTCTTCACCCCTGTATGGCATTGAAAAAATCCATATCATCCAACATATCCCCTTATTTCTTTCCTGCAGTTTTTCTGATACTGATATATGATCAAAAATTTGAGGGGGAAAATGGATTGAAAAAGTAGAAGTAGAAAGAAATCTACCATTTTTTCTCTAATTTTCTATGATTGGAAGTACCTAACAAACCACCAGACCTGTGTATTCATATCATCACATTTTTAACAACATGAAATAGTCTTTTAAAAATATTTTCATTATTCGAACTAAAGAAAATTAGACTATCGAAACATCACATATATCCATAAAACACTGACAAAAGGGCAGAATAAAGAAGTCACAAAGTAACTGTACATTACTGTCTGTATCCACTTTCTATTGCACAAGCTGTCAAGTTAGGGCAAAACAGTGGTGGGGAAGATGAGATATTCTCGGTACATCAGCCACCCATTTTGTGGAATTATCCAGGAACATCTTGTTTTTTTTTAATTTTTAAAAAGATTTTATTTATTTATTTGACAGAGAGAGAGAGAGATCAAAACTAGACAGAGAGGCAGGCAGAGAGAGAGAGGAGGAAGCAGGCTCCCCGCTGAGCAGAGAGCCCGATGTGGGCCTCGATCCCAGGACCCTGAGATCATGACCTGAGCTGAAGGCACAGGCTTTAACCCACTGAACCACCAAGCGCCCCAAGGAACATCTTTCAACTCCTCCTTTGTGTAGATAGCATCTCTGTGTTATTGGACATAATGAATTCTTCTATAAGCAAACTAAACACCTCCTAAATTTTAAACAAACTAAATAATAATAGTAACAATAAAATAAAAATAAAAATAAACAAGTAAATCTGTTTAGGCAGAAAGAATAAAGCAACTCACCATTCTTCCCCAAGAATTTTTCCTTCCTTCTCTTCCTACCTCTCTCCCTCACCCCTACCTTCTTCGGCAAGTTTCCCAATTGTTCAGAACTCATGAAAATGTTTACAAATTCATGGACTACTGAACGTTTGCTGTTGAAATATTTAGAGCAAAACCAGACCTTTTTTTATAAGGATATGTTTTAAAACATCCACTTCACATTCTTTTTGTTTTCCTTTTGATTAAGGTTTTGATATTTTTACCAATGAAGATTTATGAACTGATAACATCTAAAATAATGTATTTGTTCTCATAGTCCTTGAAACTCTTACCCCTCTCCATTCCGAATCACCATCTTTCTTCTATCCAGCAACACTGTAATGTGGGAGAGAAATCTTGGTATTCCTGTTGGGGAAATTCTCACCTTTCATAATGCAGAGTTGAAAAGGAATGTGAAGAATATCTTTTTCAGTTACCTAACTCCTATAGTTGAAAACTTTTTTCTATTTAATATAATGGAAGGCGCAATTATTTCAATTCTGATAAGAATACTAGTGTGACAGTTGAATTTCTCAACGTGACTATGCTATACTCCCCTGTAATTCGATCAAATACTAAACTAGGTGTTTCTGCAAAATATCTTGGAGATGTTACTAAAGTTCATAATAAGTTCGGTTTAGGTAAGGAAGGCGATCCTGGATAACGGGAGTGGACCAGATTCAATGAGTTATCTGAGGCTTCCCGAAGAAGAAATTGAGCCCAGAGAATGGCAGCTGAGCTTGTGGCCCAACTCCAGCCTGCTCTTCCAGACAGCCTGCCCCGTGGATTCGGACATCCCTACCTGGCCCCAGTAATCATGTAAGCCAGGAACTGTAATAAGTCTTTCAGTGTATACTCCTATTAGTCTGTCTTTCTGATTGAACTCTACCAACACAACTAATAAAGTAAAACACAATCATATGTCACAGGCTTGTACTCAGACACTGCCAACATAGAAATCAATCTCAACCCCCTAAAATTCTCTTCCACTCTTCAAGCTAGTGTTAAAAAATACTTCAAGAATTTGCCATGAGCAAGGCATTACATCAAACAGGACAGAGCTTGAAAAGCACACAAGCTTGAAAGTTTTGGGGCACGTATTGCATGGGGCACTGGGTGGGGTGCATAAACGATGAATAGTGGATCACTGAAAAAATTAAAAAAAAAGTTTTCGTGGAGTACGACCAACGAAGAGGAATGGGAATGTTATAAAAGAAGAGTGTGTCCCTGTAACTATCCATGTAGAACAATGTGTCCAGATATGAAGAGTCTCTGAATAACCCCGAACAACCAGGGCTTAGGGCTGTCACTGTGGGGTATGTGATCGGGTCACTGACAAGTACCGGAAGATGATGCATTGTCCGGTATTGTTTTTTGTTTGTTTCGTGTGTTCATTCCCAAATAATATCTGTGTCTCTATTCAGGGCTTATTTTTAATTCTTCCATTTATTTAACATCAAAAATACGGTGAAATAAAACCAAGTCTCTGCAACTATTCGTATGCCTTAGGCATTGACCCCAAAATACATATAATGTATTGCTCATCTCCTCTTTTCATTTGAATTTTTCAAAAGATTTATGCCTAGAAGATAACTTTTTACATTCTCTTTGATTAGTGAAGTTGATGAAAATTTAACTGGCAAGTAGAGGTTCCAGTTCAACCCATCCAGTAATTAAGCAGTGTTTTCTTTTTTAAAGCAGAGACATAACTGAATCATGCAGAGAAAAGCCAGAACTTGATAACGTGGCTCCCCGAACACAGTAATCGCACAGGCACCTCACACAGACAGGATGCGGTACTTTTCACTGCAGAGGCTCGAAAAGTACACATTATTCAGAAAAATTAACGTGGAAGACCACACTCTAGAGAGGGATTCACCCGCTAATGCGGTTCGCGACACGCGCGGCTCGCCGAGCGCCGGCCGCCGCGGAGGACCGAGGACAAGCAGGTGTCCCGAGACGAGGGCACGCGCCCGGCTCGTCCCACGCAGCCGACGCAACGGAGCCAGCGAGGCCCAGGGCCGTCCCCTCGGGGCACCCAGGGGCGGCGGGAAGGAGCCAGCGGGCAGCGGGGCTCAGGGAAAGGAGCAGAGCGGCGCGGGCAGGGGCACGGCGGGGGG
>LNAC01000224.1:1467190-1480353 GCA_002007465.1 Ailurus styani
GGGCAGGGGCACGGCGGGCGGCAGGCACGGCCTCGGCCAAGGTCCGCCCCGCGCGCCCGCGACGGCCTCTGTTGGAAGCAGGGCTGGCATCACTATCTCTACGAGCCCGTCAGACTGTAGTAATTTCCTTACATCGGGTCCGAAAAGGGGACGTGCTGGGTCGAAGATCCTATTTTTGACTGTTTTTTAAACACCATCCCAAATTGCCTGACGGGCAGGTTAGCCTAAGACTCACTAGCCACAACTATTAATACGTGTGGGCTCTGCAGACACCTTCTTCCGGGCTGAAGGCACAAACTTCATTCCCCCAAAGCCAAAGGTAATAAAAATGGGCCTTAAGTCCTTGTACATTATTTTCTAGAAGGAGAGCAGCTTCGATGTGTGACATATGTAACTGCTGAGAGACTCACTTCCTCCCGGTCCCCGAGTCAGACCCCTCTGCACCCATACATTGGGTGCTGCGGTTATTCTGGGTCCCACTGAAACAGTGACCTGCCCCGTAGGTACCACAGGAGGCTGCTCACGGGCTCACTCTGCTGCTCTCTCTCTCCTCGCACGTGCCTGTCATCTCTTCTGTAAAGCTCCATTTTCTCTCCTTCATTTTATGAAAATTTGGGTGGTTGGTAAAAAACACCCTGTCCCTCCAAATTCCTACGTTGGGACCTAACCCCCAAGGTGACCCTCCAGGCGTCGGGACGTGGGACCTCTGGGAGGTGGTCAGGTCATGAGGCACAGCCCTAAACTCTCCCATCCTTCACTCCGGTGAGGACACAAAGACAGAAAGCTGGCTGCAAACCAGGAGCCAGGTTCTCGCTGCACACGGAGTCTGCTGGGACTCGCCGACCTCCAGAGCCGTGGAAAGTAAAGCTCTGTTGTTTATAAGCTGTCCTAGGACAGCAGCCCAAATGCACTAAGAAAAGCCCCGAGACAGAACTGCAGACAGCAGACGGTTCTCAAAATACAATCTCCAGACCAGCAGCTTGAGACTCATTTGGGAACGTGCCAGAGATATAAATTCCCGAGTCCCACACCAGAACCACTGAGTCAGGAACTCTGGAGATGGAGCTCAGAAATCTGTGCGCTAACGAGTCCTCCTCTGCGTGAACCCGGTATATGCGAAAATCAGAGCACCACCAGCCAGTTCACATTACGTGGTAGAAAAAGCGATTTCAGTGTCATCATAAGGGCACCTGCTCTGAGTTCAAACCACAGTCTAGCTGTGTGACACTGGGAGAGCCTATTAACATCTCTGAGCCTTACTGTTAAATGGAAAGAACTCCTGCAATTAATGAGTGAATGTATACAGAGCAAGAGGCACATAGGAAGTTCGAATATACAGACAGGGGAGGTTGCACCCGGGACGATGATTAGGATAATGAACATGCAAATGAAGAAGAATGTCTGGGCTGTATTTTTGGTCTTAGGGCTATCCATACCCAGCATTTGGTTTCACATACCCTTGCCTCTAATTTTATAACTCAGACTAATTATCTGACACCCAGAGTCCTGATTCAGGGTCACGAACAAGAGCACAACTCCTGCGGCCATACCGGACAGAAATCTCCGCTCCACTTGGGGTTTCCAGACTTAGCAAGCAAAAATACACGAGACGCAGCGACATCTGAGTTTCAATCAATTAATATTTTGAAATCTAATTATATCCAATGGAATATTTAGAACACATTTACATAGTAATATTGTTACTTACCTGAAATTCAAATTTACCTGGGTGTTGGGTATTCTATCAAGTAACCCTTCCTACAGCCCTCATCACTGTGTACAATTAGCAAGTGACAACCTCTCTGTCAGTTTCTTCATCTGTAATGAGTAAGTAATAACAGTATCTACAGGATACGTTGCTGTAAAGAAGAGAAAGTGTGTATATATTATGCTCACATGTGTGTGTGTGTGTGTGTGTGTGCGTGTGTACAAACACAAAATGGTCTTATAAATAGTAAATATCAACCTAGGAAATTATCTTTAATTATTTATAAAACATAACAAGTTTTCATTTCAATTCATGACAAGGCCTCTAATTCATTGTTTAGGAAAAGAATATTGGTTGGGGGCAGAACAACTTACATGTCAGTAATACAACAAGATGTTTTGAAAATACGGAATTCTGTAGAGGTAGAATTCATTAGCATATAAATGTTTCTTTCAACAAGGGAAGTAAGAACGCAGACTTCATAGCTGCTACACATAAAGACTTTCCCACATTTATTTCAGAAGCTTGGTACTCGTTATGCAAAATAACCAAAGCCTTTACTAAACTCTTCTAGAATATTTTTTGAATTCTAATGAGCTTTCAAATCAGCTTTATATAGGTTTACTAGGAGCAGCTAAGTTCTATTTTTTGTACGAAAAAAACAACTCAAGATTGTCAGGTCTGCAGGGTTTATGTTCTCTGAATGCATTTACTGTGAGAGATGAAAGCCCATTGCTGGGCTGTTAGGTCAGGTAATAATTTTTATATTACATGGACTGAAGTTAGGAATAGATTAATGGTTTCATTTTTATTTCTCTCATTTTTCCAGGCAGAGAAATTAGTCACTAAAACTCTTTTTATGTTTTGAAGATCTGGCAGCAGTGGAAATATATAAAAGTAAAAAAAAAAATCTCATGCTAGAAATAAGGATGCCCGTTATTTGGAAATATTTTAATTCATTTTTTTCAAGTTTGTTTAATAGTCTTTGGGCTGCTTTAAGTGATATGCTGTATTTTTAGGAAATGATTATACAAGAAAGAACATGTGACATATTAACTCAAATCTTATTCGTGTATCATGTCCATAAGATACATGCTTTTTTGTGTTTTTGTTTTCACCAGAAGAAATATAGAAAACTCTAATGTTCAAAGTTAGTATTTGACAGGTGTAGGGTAGGATATATTTTTGGTGATATACATTTCTAAACAGAATAGTAAAATGATGAATAACAATGACAACTTACTACATTATGTTAAAATCGTAACATTGTGTCTCTTGACAATACTTCACTATTAAATGTTAAGCCAGGTGGAAAAGAGAGTTTAAGGGAGTCTCTGACTTCAACCTTCAACACCCGTTTCTCCCACCATGTCTTCTGCCATCATCAGCGTTAATGTAGCGGTTTACACTTACAAAGCTACTTCAAAAAATCGTATGAAGAATAGTAGATCTGGTGTTACTTTGACATTATTTTAGATGTTTTTGTGTAAAGCCCAAACCCTTTAATAATGGCCCTATGTCTGCCTTGCTCCACACTGACCCTCTCCCTTCTTCCTGCCTTCCCTCTGGAGACCAGCCATGATCGCAGCCACCTCAGTGCCGCCAACACAGAAACATCCGTGCACATGAGCACGGCTTCCCCCGCGATCACAGTTTTCACCACTCCTCATCCAACCCCACTGCCCCCTTCAAGCCATGCTCCAAGCTTTACTGTTCTCTGACTGTCTGCCTTCCCTTCCCCATTGTCCTCTTCTACACACATCTGTTCCCTGGTTGATGTCTCCTAATTCCTCATGCTTCCCATCGCCTCTCTCTGGTAGGACTAGGAAGTTACTCTGGGCAGCCAAGTCTCCCGATCACTTCTCGGAGACACCGTACTGTTCTGTACTTGACCGTGTATACACAATATTCACATCATCTATTTACTTGCTTCTTTTTCTCACCATTCTAGCTTTTTGAGGATTGGGACTGTCTTCTTCATGGCTGTACTCCTGTACCAATCTGTGATCCAGCATATAATAGGTTCTCAAATACTGGAGAAACACACACACGATTTCTCCATTTATATATTGGGAAGCTGAGAATAAGACACTATTTGCGGGGCGCGTGAGTGGTCCAGTGGATTAAAGTCTCTGCCTTCGCCTCAGGTCATGATCTCAAGGTCCTAGGATCAAGGCCCACATCGGGCTCTCTGCTCTGCAGGGAGCCTGCTTCCTCCTCTCGCTCTGCCTGCCTCTCTGCCTACTTGTGATCTGATCTCTCTCTCTCTCTGTGTCAAATAAATAAATAAAATCTTAAAAAAAAAAGACACTATTTGTGTTACTCAAGAACTACAAAATGAGGATTATTCCTGAAGCCTTGGGGTGTAACAGAATAAGGACTGAACTGCATATGCACTGTGCTTCTCTCATTCTTCNCACTATTTGTGTTACTCAAGAACTACAAAATGAGGATTATTCCTGTAGCCTTGGGGTGTAACAGAATAAGGACTGAACTGCATATGCACTGTGCTTCTCTCATTCTTCTTCATTCAGAATTCTTTCCAATTAAGGGTGCAGTTTTCTACTCCTTGTCAATGTCACACTTCCATTTTTTTTTTATTTTTTAAGACTTTATTTCTAAGTAAGCTCTACACCCAAAATGGGGCTTGAAGTCACAACTCCAATATCAAGACTTGCATGCTCCTCCAACTGAGTCAGACAGGTGCTCCATCGATGTCATACTTCTTGAAAAATATTGTCTTTACAATTAGCATAAGATCTCTCTGATATGAGGAACTTGAGGGGCAGGGCGGGGGGTCGTGGGGGGTAGGGAGGGAAAAATGCAACAAGATGGGATCGGGAAGGAGACAAACCATAAGAGACTCCTAATCTCACAAAACAAACTGAGGGTTACTGGGGGGTGGGAGGGTAGGGTAGGGTGAATGGGTGATGGACATTGGGGAGGGTTTGTGCTTTGGTGAGTGCTGTGAAAGGTATAAGCCTGATGATTCACAGACCTGTACCCCTGGGGCAAATAATAATAAAAAAAATATTGTCTTCATATAATGTCTCTGTAGCCTTACCCTTCTGCCCACTCTAATCTGGCTTCTGTCTTCCCAATCTACTGAATTTGACTTGTAAGAGGTTGGAATGAATATTCATGTTATCCCATCAACATCCCCATCGATTGAAATAACCCTCTCTAGGCTCCACAGGTACTATGCTTTCCTAATATCTTCTACATCCTTGGCCTCTTTTCAGTCTCCCTTCCTGGCCTCCTCTCCACCCAATCTTCAATGTCACACGCCCCAGGGTTTGACCTGAGGTCCCTCACTTATGTCAGTACAAAGACTCGTATGTCCACTCCCCACCTGCCATCTCCACTTGGCTCTGCCATGGGCTTCTCAATGTTAGGAAGACTTCCACGCACCTGATTACTACATCATCTGGCCCAACTCAGTAATTACAGAACACTAGACCCATCTTTTACTTTTTCATTTTACTACTTCTTTCCATCAGTAAATCCTGGAGTTCTATTTTTTTTTTTAATATCCTGAATGCATTTTTTTTTTTTTACAAGTTATACAGCTCCCAACCTGGTCCAAGCCGCCATGTCAGTTCACCTGGACCACTCCTTACCTGATAGCATTTCCACTGATGCTACTCTTTAATCCATTCTCAACACAACAGTGAGGCTAGAATAATCTTTGCAAAATGTCAATCAGATGGTTCCTTCTCCTGCTTAACCCCTCTAATCTTTGGGTTACTATTAAAATAAAATTTTTAAAAAGGCCTTTCATGCTCTGACCCTTGCTTATATTCTACACATTCAGATAACCCTTCACCTTGACTCCTCTAATTCCTTCTGTTGCACTGACTTCCATGATTTCCTGGTACAGCCAAGCTTTTCTCTGGCCTCTGGGTCTTTGATCCCGGTCCCTCTGCCAAGAAGTTCTCTTCCATTCCCTTCCCACAGTCTGGCATTTTTCCCACTTGAGGTTTGGGAGACCAACACCCTATCCACTTCATTTCTATCTTCCTTATCTTGTTTACTCGGTAATTATCTAATTTTCACCTCCTGATTATTGTCTGTCTGTTCTCACCACCCACCTGCCAACACAAATCACCGTATTTGTCATCTTCATGGTGACACTCCAGTGCAAACATTGTAGAGCTCCCCTGGGCATTGGCTGGCTGAACAATATGAATGGATATTACTGCGTAGAAGCATCATCACTATACCTCAGCTTTGGCTCCTGTACAACGGAAGGTGTGGACTTGATCTACTCTAAAGCTCTCAAATCACTTGAATTCTGAACCTATTTACTATTGATCGATTATTTATATGATACAGTGTGCAGAACACTGAGCAAAACAGAGATGCAAAGCAAACCGAAAATCTTTAAGAAAACAAGATTGGAACGGGCCGGTGGGGCATGCGTTCTCTGAAAAATACACAACCACACAAACAAGAGAGAAAATCAAGAGGTTTTGTTTTTGTTTTGCTTGTGGGTCTGAATTGTATCTGTTTTCTTAAATTGTCAGGATATGAGCTTGTAAAACTTTGTCAATGATATTTAATGGTCGATTCAGAAATTACTAAAATATATCCACATACAACTATTTCATTTTGATAAAAACCAAGGATTTTGAGGTCCTTGAAAAATTAGGCTTCCTTATTTTTAAAAAACAAGAATGTCTTGTTTTTGGCAGAAATTAATTTGCTATGAATCATGGCATTTAGAATTTAAAACTCAAAATGTTTGTTTACCCAGAAACAAGACCCAGTGGCTGTTTTCCCAGTCACTAGTGGCTATCTCTCCAACGTTCTTCTCCGCCTCTCTCCCCTTCCTCCGTCCTTTCAAAGCTGAAATGTCCAGTTCTCTTCCCTCCTCGACAAGGCAACGTGCTTCTGAGTGCACTGCGTCCTCTGACAGCAGGTCCCAACATTCTGGAGCCTCCGTAATCATCCCATCCCCCTTGGCAGTAACTGCTTTTGCAGTGAGATATAATTCCAACTACTGCAATATGAAATTCTATCACAGGGTTTTGCTAAATATTTAATTGCTCTTAAAAAAAGAAAAGAAACAACAACAACAAACAAGCTCCTTTTCTTTCAATGGCCTCTTTCTGCAGTGGGAATAGCTATTCCCTGGAGTGCTGCAGCCCCCCGACGACACAGGGGAAAGTGCTCTAAGGAATAAGCGGACACTGCAGGGAAGGCAGAGTAAAACATGCAAAAAGCCTGGCTCCTTGGCATCTTCCTTCATCATACGTTTCAGGAAACATTTTGCATGTAATTCAATGCCCATTATTGACCTGAAATACAGAATTTTTTATAATGATTGGGCCAAATCTTATTTAAACATGGAAGTATGTTTCAACAGGGCTATTAAAATCACTATTGAAATATGGATTGGGTCACCTTAAAGGTCAAATTAAAAACCCTCATCTAAGAACTGGGGGGAATGGAGGAGGACAATCATTGACTCACCTCCTCTCCCGGACACACACACCAAGGCTGGAACCACACACAGTGCAACTCACTCTAAAAACAACCTGAGGACTATCAGAGCAACTCCTTCACAGCTCGAGATAGAAAGAAAAAGCCACACTGGGAAGGGCAGGAGAGGAAGAGACACAGCTGGGAACCACCAGACAAGAGGACACAAGCGGCAAGGATCTCCCAGGTGCGAGGGCCTCTCTGAGGAGCGTGGGCATCAAGCCTCACCTGGGGATGGAAAGAGACGAGCCCCATGACACCCAGCTTTGAAAATCAGCAGAACTCCAAAGGCTTTAAAAATCCATGGGGCTGACCTCCAGGAGAGCCAGACGGCGCTAAGAAACTGAGACTCTGTTGCCCAAGGGCCAAAAACTCTATCGCTCACTCAGATACCCAGCACAGAGGCAGCAGTGTGAAAATCACCCAAGTAAGAAGAGGTGAAGGAGATTAATAAACGAATTCTAGAGCATGTTTCAGAGGCACAAAGATCTGCAGAATGGGAAGTGCTGGTGGGCACCATTTTTCTTACCCTTCCAAGGTGGCCCAATGCTGGCAAGGGCCAGTTCTGAGGTTCTTCATCTTCCTAGCTGGTACCGATCTCCCTGCCCAGGCATTGCCCTATAGACCTGCCCACCCCAATCACCTGTCTGTACAGGCACCCCCCCCAAGGGGCTCCCATTCTGCTACACCCAGCAGGCAGCCGGGGTGGGAACCAGCATCCCCTCACAGGTGCTGCCCCACCACACCTGGCAGGCAGCCCCTCCCACAGCACACCCACAAGAGGAGGATGCCAGGGAGCACAGCCAGCTATGCTGGAGGCTAACGCCAGACACCACCATCATGCCTGCAGGGGCTGCAGCCTCACTGCTCAGTCAGGTCAGGGGCCAGCCCTGCCCAGCATGCCCACGCCCAGCGGGCCCACAGGAGTCACGCCCAGCCACAACAGGAAGGTGCACGTGGCCAGCGTGGGGGACAGCCCTACAGCACTTGGCTCTCTGGAGACTGCATTACTGGGCTGCACAGGATGCTTCGACATAAGGCCACTACTTTCAAGACCAGGAGACACAGCTGACCCACCTAACACACACAGAAACAAGCACTGAGAGTCAGACACAGGAGGAGACAGAGGAGTATGTTCCAAACAAAAGAACAAGAAGAAACCTCAGGAAAAGAAATACATGAAATGGAAATCAGTAATCTACCTCAGAGAGAACTCAAAATAAATAAAATCTTAAAAAAAAAAAGTGCTGATTTGTAAAACTCAGCAGCCAAAGAATGCTCTATCCAGCAAGGCTATCATTTAGAACAGAAGGAGAGATAAGGAGTTTTCCAGACCAGCAAAAGCTAAAGGAGTTCATGATGCCTAAACCAGCCCTACAAGAAATGTTAAAGGGGACTCTCTGAATGCAAAGACCATAAGTAAGACAACAGTAAGTAGAAACATAAAAGGAGTAAAAATAAATATATCTGTAAAAATCAGTGAAGGGAGTCACAAAAGAAGAGGATGTAAAATATGACACCATATACCTAAATTGTGGGAGTAAAGAAGGGACACAATCTTACTTTGACGATCACATGCATATTTTCTAGATAAATGCATTTTTGAAAATCAGTCATCTAAATAAAAGAACTCACTATAAAAAAAAATGGGTTCAAGCTCATATGACCACCAACCTAATACAGATTGCTATATACAGATTTTATGGTAACCACAAATCAACACCCAATAACAGATATGCAAAGAAGAAAAAGGAATCCAAGTAGATCACCTAAGAAAGCCAGTGAACCATGAAAGAAAGCAAGAGAAGGATCAAAGAAAAACTACAAAAACAACCACAAAACAAGTAACAAAATAGAAAAGAAAAATATATGTATATATAATAATCAATAACTGCTTTCAATGTGAGTGGACTAAACGCTCCAATCAAAAGACAAAGGTGACAAAATAGATAAAAGAACAAGACCCATCTATATGTTGCCTACAAAGACTCATTTCAGACCTAAAGATACCTGTAGATTAAAAGTGTGGGGATGCAGAACCATTAAGTCATGTGAATGGATGTTAAAAGAAAGCCAGAGGAGCAACACTTATATTGGACAAAATCTATAAAGAACTTCTCAAACTCAACACCCAAAAACAAATAACTCAGTTAAGAAATGGGCAGAAGACATGAATAGACATTTTGTCAAAGAAGACATCCAGATGGCCAACAGATACATGAGAAGGTGCCCAACATCATTCATCATCAAGGAGATACAAATCAAAACTATGAGGAGATACTACCTCACACCTGTCAGAATGGCTAAAATTAACAACACAGGAAACAATGGGTGTTAGTGAGGATGTGGAGAAAGGGGAACCCTCTTATACTTTTGGTTGGTGAGAATGCAAACGGGTCCAGCCACTCTGGAAAACAGTTTGGAGAGTCCTCAAAAAATTAAAAATAGAACTACTCAATGACTCAGCAATTTCATCACTAGGTATTTACTCAAAGGATACAAAAATACAGATTGGAAGGGATACATGCCTCCTCCCTCCCCCGATGTTTATAGCATCATTATCAACAAGAGACAAATTATGGAAACAATAGCCTAAATGTCCACTGACTGATGAATGGATACAGCTGATGTGGTATTTATACACAATGGAATATTACTCAGCCATCATAAAAAAGGAAATCTCAGCCATCTGCAAAAACATGAATGGAACTAGAAGATATTATACAAAGTGAAATATGTTAGAGGAAGAGAAATGCCATATAATTCCACTTATATGTGGAATCTAAAACACGAAACAAATGAGCAAACAAACAAAACAGAAACAGACTCATGCATACAGAGAACGAACTGGTAGTTACCAGAGGGGATGGTTAAATATGTGAAACGGATTAACCAGTACGAACTTCTACCTTTAAAATAAGTTACAGAGTCAAAATCACAGCATAAGATACGTAATCAATAACTATATGGTGACAGATGGTAACTACACTTATGGTTGTGGGTATTTTGTAATGTATGTACGTGTTGATTTTACTGTGTTGAAACTAATATAAAATGTACCTCAACTATACTCCAATTTTTAAAATGTTAAATAATAATATATAAAGACATTTGTTGAAATGTCTGTATTTGGTTCTGTACAAAGAACATTCACCTATTAATAGGTCAGATTTTTGAGGGTTTTTTTCCCCATGAATCACGGATCCATACCATCTCATACCACTCTACTTATTACTCAAATATTTTTAAGTAGCTGGACAGAAATAAGAGGAAAATCTAGAACAGTGTTGTCCAACAGAAAAATATGAGTCACATTTGTGCGTCACACATGTGATTTTAAATTCTCTGGTAGCCATATAAAAAGTAAAAGAAACATAAAAATAATATTAATGATACATTTTATTGAATCCAATATATCCAAAATGTTATCATTTAATAATTTCATGATAAATTACTTTGTATTATAAATACAAAAAAAACTAATGAGAATCTTAAATTATTTCATAATAAGGCTTCAATATCCAGTGTGCATTCTACATTACAGACTTTCTCAATTCACAAAGTCACCTGTCAATTGCTTAATAGTCGCGAGTGCCTATTAGCTACCAAATTGTACAGTCCAGCTTCGCAATGATAAAACAGAATCATAATTACTGAATGACAGAAAAATGGAATTTGTGTTATCAGATTCTTATCTGGATTAATTCTAACAGGCTATATAGCTAAAACAAACAAAACTGACTCTACCTCTTAATAGTGTACCTAACAGGGCTTTATCGATCTGTTGGTAGTATGCAAGTGAGTTCTGAGTATATTCTTGTAATAAAAGCTTTTCACTGGTAGACCCGTCCGTGCCCCTGAGTTCTGTGTTAGGTCCTACTTTCCTGCATCTTCTGTACACTGCGGCCAAGTATCCCACTGATAATCATTCCCTCTTCCCTTCAGGCCAGAATCTATTTTTTTCTATGAAGACAGTGAAATAAGGTCCAGAATGTGCATCAGTTGTAAATTAAAGAGATGGATCCGGTGAAAGTGCTTTTTCTTAGCATATAATGAGCTAACCACAGAGCTATTTTAATGGATCAGGAAATGTTCATTGTTTGTGCCTAAGGACCTCTAGGAACTACAAGGTAAATGTCAAAAAGCATGTCTATAAAATGTTTTAAGTTGGAGAAACGATGAGTCATTTCTCTCTTGTCCTTGGTACTTCTCCCGTGGCTGCTCTCCTGCCGATCTGTCTCTAGTGCTTGGTACTTACAGCGTCAGCTGTTCATACAATAACGAACCCTAAAGCTTAGATACAGCATTTTTGCGACCCACATACCCATGAGGACTTTTCCTGGCCCAAGGTGAATAATCAACAACAACCAAAAGGACCCACCACCCAACAAACAGCGTCTCAGGTCATGGCCCATAAACTAGACGACGCACAGTAAGTAAGATGAGGATGAGGGCGCAGGGGCAACAGCTCATGTGTCTGCCATGCTGCCTGGCACACAAAACGTTACTTTGCCTTCACGTGTTTCACACTTTGATTTTTTTATTTTTATTTATGTTTCACACTTTTAAAAAAGATTTTATTTATTCATTTGCCAGACAGAGAGAGAGAGAGAAAGGGAGCACAAGCAGGGGGAGCAGCAGGCAGAGTGAGGAGGAAGCAGGCTCCCCACGGAGCAGGGAGCCACACAGGGCTGGATCCCAGGACTCTGAGATCGTGACCTGAGCCGAAGGAGGACGCTTAACCAACTGAGCCACCCAGGCGCCCCCAATGCTGCCCATTTTTAAAACATATTCCTTTATCTAAAAGAAGAAAATGTAAGAGGTTTTAAAAAGGAAGAGATAAAGAAAGGGGACCAGGAAGAGAGGAATGGAGAGAAAGGGAAGGGAGGGAGGGAGGGAGGGAGGGAGGGAGGGAGGGAGGAAGGGGACACAGAAGGACGAGAAGGAGGGAGGAAGAGACGTGGAGGGGAGACAGGAAGAGAAAGGGGAAGGGAGGAAGAAGGAAGAGAAGAGAAGGAAGGAGGGGGGGAAAGTGGCAGGAAACCGGAGGAAAAGGAGGGAGGAAGGGATGAGAGGGAGACAGAAGGAAGAGAGGGAGGGAGGCAGGAAGGAAGGGCTGTCTAGAAGTTCCATCCTTTCCGCACGTGCATTCCTTCACAGGAATCAGCACAGCGGAGTGTAAGAGTTCTGCTTCCGGGATTACTTGTCTAGTATGGAATCCACGGTCCTTCATTCTCCTTTGCATGAGCTATGCTCCCTGACTTGTCCGGGCCCTCCTTGCCCACGTGTGACACGGGGACAGCGGTGTTAACTCGTCACAGCCTCATGGTGAGGACTGCACTAGAGCCTACGTGGGGCGCGTTCCAAACTCTGCCCAGCACAGAGCAAATGCTCAGTCGTGGCCCATGATTACCATCACTCAAAGGGGCTGACTTCCCAGAAGGACGTCTGCGGTCCTCTGGGGCTGGGGACAGGCACGGGAACCCACACGTCCCCAGCGTTCGCTGCTGGCATCCTGCTTCCCTGGGCAGAGGGATCCAGCTGGAAGCAGTTGCAGCAGAAAATGAGACATCTGGATTACGAGAATGATAAAAACAAGTGAGCACATGCAAAGAGCCATTGCTGGGGGGACATCCGGACTTCAAATGCCTTTGGAAGGAGCCGGAGCCGCTCCTTTCTCGGTCGCGTTGAGGTCAGCGTGTCCAGGGGCCCGGCCTGGAGCGGGATCCGTGTGCCGGGGGAGCCGGCGGACACCGGCTACGAGGAGCCTCAGCCCACGGCACATCTCAGCCCCGGCCCGTCTCGTGGGGGCCGCGCCGCGATGAGAGCCGGGAGCCGGGAGCCGGAGCCGGGAGCCGCCCGCCCGGCCTCGCGCTGCTCCAAGCCAGGCCGCGTTTCAGTTCACACTGAAAGGAACGACTACACACACACACACACACACACACACACACACACACACACACACACACAC
>LNAC01000224.1:1480573-1509145 GCA_002007465.1 Ailurus styani
CACACACACACACACACACACACACACAACGCTGCAGTGTCTTTTTTCCTGCTGCTTCTCTGTCCTTCCCTCTTGTCCGCATCCTCCCACTTCCTTTCTACCCGACTGTGTGGCTTTGGCTGCGAGAGGAGGCTCCTCCGCTTCCTCTGTTAGCCGCGCTGTCGAAACGGTGAGAGCGAGACCCTGACATTTCAAACGGGGCCCGGCAGCTGCGCGCCGGCCTCGCCCCCCGGGGCCCCGGGATTCCATCCTGACTGTCATGCTCCACAGTGCTCTCTCTGCCTGCCAGGTTCCAGAAAGCTCACCTTCTCACTATTAGCACCTAACAGAGAACCTTCGGAAGTTAGAGTTTCGTAGGGGACCAGCACGTACGTGCATACGGGTAATGCAAGAGGTTAAACGTCACATGAAGTTTCATAGAAAACGGTGACACAGCACAGTGGAGAACACAACATGTATCCGGGAAGAAGTCGGGGTGCAGTCATTGTGCCGTCCTAAAAAAGAACTCACACTTGACTGTGGGTTACATGAAATCATGGATGGGTTTTCCTATTATAAAGAGAAAATGTGCTTGCTAACCTAAGATAACTGTAAATATCTGTTAATGCAGAATCAACTTAACCATCTGAAAATTTCAAAAATAAAAGCATAAAACCAGTATGATTCACATAATATACATACGTACACACATAAACACATGCATACAAACCAAACACAAGTTTTTCTATTTTATAAATCTGATAATGAATCTATGATATGCTGAGAATTCAAACAAAAAATTGGACAAAGAATGAAGCCATCAGGTGGAGGGACAGTTCAGCTAGGATGTAAGTCTGGACATTAGAGCTTTCTGTAAGCAAAGCAGTGACAAATGCACACCAATGAGAATTTGCACTACCCTGCAGAGATGAGTGAGGCACACAAGTAAGTGTGATTCTTCGTTAGGCTAAGAAGAATTGGGGGGAAAAAAATCTGTCCACCATCAAGCCTGAGAAACAGATGAGAGGCATGGTGGATTTATTTATTTCTTCTTCACCAGAGACTTCAGTAGACCCTGGGAAATCAGTTTTACAGCTCCCAAATGAGGAAACATCTGTCTTCTGAGTGGGGAGGCCCTGAGTGCTAAGTACATACATGCACACACATGCACACACACACACAGATGCAAACACACGCGCACACACACACATACACATACACGGAGATGTGCACACACACATACAGAAGCACACACATAATACACACATACATACACATACACACAGAAGTGCATGCACATACATNCAGATGCAAACACATGCGCACACACACACATACACATACACGGAGATGTGCACACACACATGCAGAAGCACACACATAATACACACATACATACACATACACACAGAAGTGCATGCACATACATGCACACACATGCATACACTCATACATACAGATGTACACACACGCACAGAGATTTGCACACACAGAGATGTGCACACACAGAGATGTACAGATGCACACACAAAATGCACACATACATACACATACACAGAGATGTGCGCACACACACACACAGATGCAAACATATGCACACACATGTACATACACACAGAGAAGTGCATGCACACACATGCACACTCATATACAGATGTACACACATACACACAGATGTGCACACACATGCATACACTCATGCAGACACACACACAATACACACATATTTACACACATATGCACACACAGAGATGTGCACACACGTGCACACACTCATGCAGACACACACAATACACACACATATATACACACAGATGCACACACACACAGAGATGTGCACACACGTGCACACACTCATGCAGACACACACAATACACACACATATATACACACAGATGCACACATACACACAGGTGTGCACACACACGCATACACTCATGCAGACACACACACAATACACACATATATACACACATATGCACACACACACACAGATGTGCACACACACGCATACACTCATGCAGACACACACACAATACACACATATATACACACATATGCACACACACACAGAGATGTGCACACACGTGCACACACTCATGCAGACACACACAATACACACACATATATACACACAGATGCACACACACACACAGATGTGCACACACACGCATACACTCATGCAGACACACACACAATACACACATATATACACACATATGCACACACACACAGAGATGTGCACACACGTGCACACACTCATGCAGACACACACAATACACACACATATATACACACAGATGCACACACACACACAGATGTGCACACACACGCATACACTCATGCAGACACACACACAATACACACATATATACACACATATGCACACACACACAGAGATGTGCACACACGTGCACACACTCATGCAGACACACACAATACACACACATATATACACACAGATGCACACACACACACATAGATACACATGTGTGCACACACACACATAAATATACCCTAGAGGGGAATAAAAACAAATGGGCGGGGACTTTGGTCCTATTTCTAAGCGGGTGCAACGCTCGGGTATCAATTAAGAAAAGCAGCTGGGCTGGATGAGTCACTCCGGCCGCTTCGCCTGATCCCCGCAGCAGCTCCGGCAGAACCCCCCCCCCCGCCCCACACAGGCCAGTCACCGACACGGGCTTACTTAAGGGAGGAAAACAAGAGCAGGCGCGAGAGGCAAGCCCAGCACGACGCTGGAAGGTCGACTCTGACCCAGAAATCTGTTTTCCACTTTCCATTTGCCTTGCCTTCGTGATTTTCATCTAGCTGTACTCTCTTTTATAAAGAACCAGTCAGACAGTTGTTTATACAATTGTGCACTTGCACACACACGCAGGCCCTTTCAAGAGCATTCAACATATGCAAGAAAGCCCTTGAAAAGCATATGTCGACCAAGAGGCTGAATTCAAAGAGCACCTTGTCGACACACGAGCTTCCTGGACCTTTAGTTCCATCCTGCTCATAGGACCAACTCACTGAACAACAAATGCTCAACACTCTGTACATCCCATCTCCGTGTCAAATCTCCGAAGCGCCACATGTCAAACCCCTTCTCTAAAGGTACGGAGAGCCCGCTGCTGGTTGGGACCTGCTGCTTTCCTGCAGGGACGCCCCCCGCACGCCCGGGGCACACACGCCGCTGCCCGATCCCGAGCCCCCGGGGAGGCACAGAGACGCCGGGCTGCAGTCTGCCCCCGCCCCGTGTTGCTGGCACAGCTAGGCCAGGGCCGGGGGCCGGGCCACGACCCTTCCGGTCGGCCCTGGCCCTCCCCTCCAACGCCTGCCCTCGGGAAATAAAACTCACGTTTATCACAATAGCCCTTATGATGCAAATATTATTTCTGAGTGGCTCTCACTCACCAAATGAACAAAGACGCCTGGGGAGAGAGGCCGAGAGGTTTTGTTCAACGGGTTATTGGAAAACCTAAAAGTATTTGAGAAGTTCCACGAACTATTAATATTAAATCCCTTTCTGGGTTCACAGTACATACTTGTTGATTTAATCCCTGATGACTGCTGTCTCTACGTCGGAGGTACCCACGAAGCCATCACAGACACGCGTTCCAGTCTGACTTGCCCCAGAACTGGTTTAGAATCCCCTCGCTTGTTCTTTGACCATTTAGGGAGCTACCTTTCTATGGGGTCATACTGAGCCCCTTAAACCCCAACAGTCAAGGACCAAACGTTAGATAAAAGACACTCATATATACACATGTGATTGTCATCTGAGAGTAAGCAATGTACTAAGGATCACGGAGAGACTACCGTGTGGCTCAGGAAGCAGCAAGCCACACCACTCCGGAGGTGGGACAAGCCTGGAAGGACCTGGGGGGATTCCAGACTCTGCACAATCAGTAGGGTTCATCCGACCCACAGGCCTGGAAGGGGCGTTCTGCGGGAGACAGTCGCACAAAGGCTGACTGCTGGGCCAGCTGGTGCTCCTGACAAATGACACACAGCTGGACACACAGCTGGACAGCCTGCAGGGTTGTACCTGGAGGGACGGGCCACGGACAACAGGCCGGGAGGACGCAAGGGGCAAAGTCAGGCAGAGTCAAGGCCAGTGAGCTACTGGCTACCAGGACAGACAGCTTCTGCAACTTCGGGACTCTCTTTTCCCATGCACATCCTCCCCTGTTGCTCACATGAGCCGGGATCACGGAAGCCAGGTCGGAACCCAGGGAGGCAGGCAGACCTGTGCGGCGGCCTGGAGCACTGAGCATCACAGGCCGAACATCTGACCCTTCACCTTCTCGCTACCACCACTAACTGCCCGCGGCACATCCTTATCCAGCTCAGCGATTTTTTTTCTCCTTTTCAGACCACATTCTCTTTATGGTCACATTAAGTTAAATGTTCAGTGCTGTTATTCATAATGTCATCACAAAATATCTCACTGATGCACTCGACTGGTCTCTTTTAAGAATTAACTCAATGTTTTATAAATGAACCAAAGGATCACAAATAGAACCGTAACAGTTTATACTCATTCCTACATGACTTCCTCATTTAATCACCTAACATTTGTTGAACGTCTACCGTGGGCATGGCCCTGCTGGAGGCCGTGAGGATGAAAAGACGTGTAACGGCAGGCTCCTGTCCTCCAGGAGCTAGTGCTCCATCATGGGGGGGCACGAACTCTTCCAAAGCCGGGAAGCGTAGTATCAACCTGAGCTTCACACGCCCTGTGAAACAGACCACAGGGCAGCCTCCCCAGAAGGACATGGACGAGACTATTTTTATCATGATGGCATTTAATTTGATATCTAGTGGTTCGTAAATGTCTAGACGTTATGTAATTCCTGTAAGAAATGCAGGGCCATAACACCTGGGAGAGGAAAGGTCATGAAACATGCACTTTACAAAATATATTTTTCAAACAAAGACGTGCAAACATCTCTACGATAAAAGTGATTTTAAAAAAAGCACATACTTTTATCTATTCACAGATTCTACTTATTTAGCAACTTGGCCTGGAAAATCTAACTGACGTATTACTATACAGTTATTTACCTAAATAGTTGTGAACATGAGCTAACTTTTTTAAAGATTTATTTATTTATTTGACGGGGGGGGTGGGAGAACACAAGCAGGGGGAGGGGCAGAGGGAGAAACAGGCTCCCCGCTGAGCAGGGAGCCCCACACGAGACTCGATCCCAGGACCCTGGGACCATGACGGAAGTGGAAGGCAGGCGCTTCACCGACAGAGTGCTAACTGTCCCAACACGAGCTAACTGTTAAGAGAAAGCTTCAGTGGGACAGACTTGAGAGCTCTGCACACACTGAGATGAGCAGGGGTGTTTGGAGGTACGTTCCCACTTGAGTGGACAGCACCAGTCTTGACTGGAGGGCTATCCTCACTGTGGTTCACCAGAAGGCCGGGCCACGGCCAAATGCAAACTGCCAACAAGCTCTTCTTCCTTTGTGTACTTGGCGCTATAAATGCTCTCACTGGAAAACCCCCAAATTTCAGTCTAACACAACAAGAGTGAATGCTCTGCCCACTTGGGAGACCGATGTCGGTGTTGCTTATCTGTAGATGGCTCTTTCCATCTCACGGCTCCAATTCCGAGAACCCCAGAGTCCACCGCGACAGTGGGGTGGAGGAGTAAGCACCGCGATGGACACGCAGGAAACGTTTATAGGGTTCAGCCTGAAATGTGGCACACACCACTTCTGGTAACTTCCACCAGATGGAGCATGTTCATGCGGTCACAGCTAATGGCCAGGGAAGGTGGACAAAGGAGTCTGGTTATGGGACCAGGAAGAAGGGGAGACAGGACTGTGAGCCATTAGCAGATTCAGCCACATGAAATACCACACACCTCTCACTAAAAATAGCTCTCCGATCAGATGCTCAGCATGTGCTCAGCCATCCAAAGGAATGAGGTCCTGCCGTCAGCAACAACATGGACAGCCCAGGAGGGTATTATGCTAAGTGCATGGAGACAGAAAAAGGCAGACACCGTGTGATGTCACATATACACGGAATCTGAAAAAGAAACCAGATACATAAAACAGAAACCAACTCACAGATACGGGAAACAGACGGCCAGTTGCGGGAATGGGGAGGTGGGTGGGGGATGGGTGAACTAGGTGATGGGGATTAGAGATACCAGCTAACAGTTACAAAATAAGTCATGGGGATGAAAAATACAGTACAGGGAACAGAGTCACTAGTCCACTAATACCTTTTATATGGTGATACTGGTAACCAGACTTACCACCATAATGGGATCATTTCATAATGTAGAGAAATATCGAATCACTGTATTCTATACCTGAGACTAATAGGATATTGTATGTTAATTATACCTCAATAAAAAAATACTTTATGCGTGGGATCTTAAAACATTCAAATGCAATAATTAAATCATGTTTATATTTAACGTACAGAAAATAACTACTTGTATAAGGGGGAAACAAGAATTCTTTTGGATAACAATAATTATATTTTGCTTAACTATTTTAATTTTAGCATTTGAGGACAATATGTGTATTTCTGGATGGCTGTTAAGTGTTAAAAGAAAGACATCTGGACCTCTTACACCAGAATTCAGAACCTCAATTTACCACCAAACCACAGTTTGGCTCTCATGTCCCCATTCGCAATCACCTCTCATTGCTGTCCTTTGTAGTGGACCCTGAAAGCTTAAACACTAACCTTCCCAGAATCAGCTGAAGCTAGAGACTGCAATGCGGCCCAATCACAGACAGAAGTGTGCTGGAGAGTTTGGAGAAAGACTTTACTGTCCTGATACTGGAACCACTCTTTCCTGTACTTCTTCATTTCTTCTTTATGCTTCCAGGAAGACAAGCATAATGGCTGGGGCTACACTGCCACTTTGTCACCAAGAGGGAAAGGAACAGAGCGTCACAGAGAAGTCAGCCCCATTATTCTTAAGCTGCCGAGGCAATGCCCTCAACTATCCATGTCTGTACTGTGCTTTCTCTGGGAAAACTGAAGCCCCTGTAGCCATTTAAACTCAAATATATCTTCTACCATTGACAGTCACACCACTGACTTCAAAAACCACTAATCACTATTTTGTAGTCCTGCCTGTCTCCTTGGAGTGTCAGTTAACCTCTGTGAAACCCAATACTCTCAGCTTTAAAATGGACATAAAAATATCTACACTACGGCACTGCTGCTGAAGCTACACAGAGTGAACATGTGTTTAAAGAGCATAAAGGGGAACTTCAGTACTCTTTATTTCAGCACTGTTACCACGATCAGGACTTGAAGAATATCTCTACGATGCATCTTGCTTATCAGATTTTTAATACGATAAAAAATAAGTAATATTAATTCCTTTTTATTCTGTATTCTAAAATTTAGAGAATGAAGGAGACCATCTCACCTTCATAGGCGACTATTTAATTTACACTAGTGGTACATACATTCCTTCTATCATTGCATCATGGTCTTAATTATTTAATATATGTTGTCTTCTTTTTACCTTTTGCTTTAAGAAAAAGGACTCAAATGTGATTTTGAAGATTTTCTAAAAGATATAATTTCACTTAATATTTACTTGCCTTTAAATAAAAATGGAGAAAAAACCTAGATGACCTTAGTATAGCAATGACTTCTGAGATACAACACTAAAGGTATGATCCACGAAATAAATAATTGGACTTCATTCAAATTAGAAACTTCTGGTCTGAGAAAGAGAATGTCAAGAGAATGAAAAAACAAGCCAGAGACTGGGAGAAAAAAATTACAAAACACATTTTGGAAAAAGAACTCATCCAAAATCTACAAAGAACTCTTTAAGTTCAGGGGCACCTGGGTGGCTCAGTGGGTTAAGCCTCTGCCTTCGGCTCAGGTCATGATCTCAGGGTCCTAGGATCGAGTCCCACATCGGGCTCTCTGCTCAGTGGGGAGCCTGCTTCCTCCTCTCTCTCTGCCTGCCTCTTTGCCTACTTGTGATCTCTCTTTCTCTGTCAAACAAACAAACAAACAAATAAATAAATAATCTTGAAATAATCTTGAAGTTCAACAGTAAGAAAACAAACCATCTAAATAGTAGGCCAAAGACCTTAACAGACACCTGGCTGAAGAAGACACACAGACGACAAATAAACATACAAAAAGATATTCCCCACCATCTGTCATAAAGGAAACGAAGATTTAAACAACAGTAAGACGCCACCACACACCGATTAGAAGAGCCAAAATCCCAAAACCTGACGGCGCAAACAGTGGGGAGAGTGTGGAATAACAGGAACTGTCTTCCATCGGCGGTGGGAACACAACATCGTACAGACACTCTGAAGATAGGTTAGCAGTTTCTTACAAAACTAAAGATGTCCTCACCCTCTGGTTCAACAATCACCCAAAGGCAGGGAAAACTGACGCTCACACAAAAACTGGCACACAGATGTTTAGCTCTATTCACGACAGCTAAACCCTGGCAAGATGTCCTTCGGTGAGTGAGGCATACATCCAGATGATGGAGTATTATTCTCCACTGAAAAGATAGGAGCCACAAAGCCGTAAGGACAAAGAGGAGGCTTAAATGCCTATTAAGCGGGCGCCTGGGTGGGTTAAAGCCTCTGCCTTTGGCTCAGGTCATGATCTCAGGGTCCTGGGATTGAGGCCCACATCGGGCTTCCTGCTCAGCAGGGAGCCTGCTTCCTCTTCTCTCTCTGCCTGCCTCTCTGCCTACTTGTGATCTGATCTCTCCGTGTCAAATAAATAAATAAAACCTTTAATAAATAAATAAATAAACAAATAAATGCATATTAACCAAGAGAAAGGAGCTGATCTGAAAAGGCTACACGCTGCCTGCTTCCAGGGACAGGACCCTCTGCAGAAGGCAAAGCCGTGGGGACAGTGGGAAGATCGATGGTTGCCAGGGGTGAGAAGGAGGCACAAACGGGAGGAGCACAGAGGATTCTTAGGGCAATACAACTACTCCGCAGGATACCACAATGATGCATACGAGTCATTTACACACTTGTCCAAACCCACAGAACGCACAACCCAAGAATGAACCTTAGAGTAAACCATGGATTTGGGGTGATTATGACCATGAATGTGGATTCAGCTGTAACACACTTACTGCTCTAGTGGGGGGTGTTGATAATGGGGAAGTCTATGCATTTGTGGGAGAGGGGGTATATTATACATCTCTGGACTGCCCCTCAATTTTGCTGTGAATCTAAAACTGCTCTAAAAAAAACTGTATTAAAAAGGAAAAGTGTCTTTTTTTTTTTTAATTTTTTTCAGCCGGACTGGATTTTGTCCAACTAATTTGGAAAATAAATTGTTATCTGATCACAAGTCTGAAATAATCTGGCACTACTAATGGCTTGACAACTAAAGAAACACTGGGGACTTTATTCCCATGAGGTCTGGGGATTGTTATTTGCTATCTGTAATTCTCAGACGGCGAACTTCTTCGGAAAACAATGATGGTCAAGAGAGAACATCAAGCAAGGTTTTAGAAGAGTGAAGGGGCCTGACACTGGTGAATGGCAGAGGTGGTAGGGAGCTGGAGGAGGAGAAATAAAAACAAATTTAACATTGATCTTTCATATTTTCCTAGATTGCTTTTATATTCGGTAAAACCTGAATATTAAAGATATAATCCTTCTTAATTAGCTTTGTAATACTTCCGAAGGCTGAGCCACACTGTGTTTGCCTTAGGGTATGACTCAGAAATTCGTACAGCAGCTAATCACTGTGCACATGGCCAATCCTTTCTTTATTGTGACGCTTCCGATACCTACTCGAGAAATTAGTATTTCTTTTTAATGATGAAGTTTCAAAAGGTGTGTATGTGTGTTTGGTACCATCCAAGGAAAGCTCAGAAAAACATTCAGAATGTAGTAATGCACCGCTAAGTCGGACCGTTCTGTGGCCTGAATCCTGACGTCGTGAAGGCGAATGGGCCCGGCTTTCTTCCCCCGTCATCTCCTCGGACCTGCCCCTCCCGCAGGTAACACCCCCAGGTCCGCCATGGGCCGTGAGCTTGCGACTCGGCTCAGGACAAGGGGTTCCGGAGACCGCTTCCTCCGAGCCACCGTTTAGCCGCAGTGGAAAACAGCTCTGCCAACAGACCAACCTCTTCTCAAATCCCTGTCCTCAGTCACTTGGAGACACGACTCTCATCCTTCACAGGACAGAAAGCGAATGGGCCTTCGAAAAGATAAAAGCAGCTTTATAAATGCTGCGGGTTGAAGCCTAGCTTCCAACCTCAAAGATTCTATTATCTCTACCCAGATAAAGAAGATTAAGTCGCCCTCTCTGCCTCGCCAGGGCCTGTCACGCCACCACACACACAAAACACTCTAATTGCTCAGATCACAGACGTCAGAGTCAGAAACGCTTTCATCTTGCTGTGAGCTTGAACACCTTATTTAACATTCTGAGTCTCAATTTTTATTATGGAACTGGAACAATAATAGGATCTATTTCATAGGGATCTCAGAAAAATTGTAAAAGATGCCTAAGGGGGGGTGCCTGGGAGGCTCAGTCGGTTAAGCGTCCGCCTTCACCTCAGGTCATGATCCCAGGGTCCAGGGATCGAGTCCATGTCAGGCTCCCTGCTCAGCAGGGAGCCTGCCTCTCCCTCACCGGCCTGCTCATGCTCTCCCACTCTCTTTCTCTAATAAATAAAATCTTAAAAAAAAAACTTTTAAAAATATTAATATATTTTTTAAAGATTTTATTTATTTATTTGGCAGAGAGAGAGCACAAGCAGGGGGGAGAAGCAGGCTCCCCACTGAGCAGGGAGCCCGATGCGGGGCTCGATCCCTGGACCCTGAGATCATGACCTGAGCCGAAGGCAGAGGCTTAACCCACTGAGCCACCCAGGCGCCCCAATATTTTTAATATTTTTTTAAAAAGAAACCTAAGGCCAAGAATACTATCAGCCAGAAACTTAAGATCAAAATAAACATACCCCTTAAACTTGATCATACTTCTGGGCTAATAGATGGCTTAGCATAAGGACATGGAAAATACAATGATAATGAATGAAGAGGTGAAATTAAAAATAAATTTTACAAAAAGGAACGGTGGATTACATGAACTGACTCGAGTATGGAAGGACACCGATGAGCCTTGCCGAAAAGGGACAGGGTACTATTAGAACCACCGCACGTCGCTGATGTTGAGACTGTTCACTGTTCTCCCTCCTTTCTCGGGTCAGGGGTGGGTCTGATGGTGAAGCGCGTGACTGTGTTGTCAACAAAGAGCCCGGAGTTCTCACGAGTGCTTTTCATACAAAGTTCAGTGGCACCCTTTTGTCACGGCCACACAACCCGCCCCTAATCAAAATTTCATTCCCAACTAAAATGATTCCTTTGGTAGGAACAGCAATTTCTCCTGCCAGGGTAAATAGACAAAAGGGAAGACGACAGGATAAGATAACTTGAGCAGGTTTTAAAAACATAACTCCACACAATTCTAGACAGCCATGGTATCATCAGCATTAGCTTTGTCAGTAATAACAGAGACACCGTGCTGACAGAGTTCAAAGACTGTATTCTCTTGCCCTGAGGGGAAGGTTATCCTAATAGCTGAGTGTTGAGATTTCTTTTCCAATTGGATTTCATAAAGAAGTGCTTACTGGACATTTCAAATTTTGATGTAACATAGTTTTCAAATTTCCCAAAATACTAAATACTAAATTTCCCAGAATACCTTAAAAACAGTCCAAAAACAGCAGAAAATCATTAAAATTCCTGGGTTTAAAGACAAAGCTTCCACTGTGAGACAAAAGTAAAAGAAATGGATTAAATATGAAGGTACACAAGAGGATAAGCAATTGGTCTTAAGTAGAAAAGAAAAAATAATATAACTGAGGCATTATTTTTTATTTTTATAAAATTTTTTTTTTTTTAAAGATTTTATTTATTTATTTGACACAGAGAGAGAGAGATCACAAGGAGGCAGAGAGGCAGGCAGAGAGAGAGGAGGAAGCAGGCTCCCTGCCGAGCAGAGAGCCCGATGTGGGCCTCGATCCCAGGACCCTGAGATCATGACCTGAGCCGAAGGCAGAGGCTTTAAACCGCTGAGCCACCCAGGCGCCCTATTTTTTATTTTTTACATGTCATTATGATACCGGGTATAAGTAAACAAATGTGCTCGGCTCCCCTGTGGTATGATTTATGAGGATCTGGAAAAGCTGTCTGTTAAAAAAATATATACGGTTTTCTACTTTGAATATCTGGAATATTACAAAGCCACAAAGTTTCCCATTTCTCATCGGATATGTCAATTCCTTTTTAAATACAGATACTCCAAAAATTAAGTTATGGTAAGAAAGCCTGAGCCCTTAACTTAGAATAAAAATGGGTGGAATGTGTGGCTTCCCCTCTAACACCCGCTCAGAGGGAAGCAGCTGAGGAAGAAGGGAAGAAGGAACTGTGATGCAGACTCCGTCAAGTACAGTAGGAGAACTACCGTCGGAAAAGCGCCTAGTAACAGCACTGAACACCTGCGCTACGAATGCTGGGAGGAGGGCAAGCGATGAAAACAAACACTGAGAAAAGAGAGAAACATTAAGAGCCCACCTGCCCATCCACAGCCACAGGTCATACATGAACGTTCGCGTCCCTCTCAGTAGAGGACAGCGAACACGGTACAGTCGAACCATCCTAGCTCTGGCGGCAATGGCCAAGGCAAATGGTAACTATGAGTCTACTCAACAGAGGAAGGTACACGGTCGCACGAAATTTGGAGCCACATTCCTTTCTCCTCTCGCCCGATCTCTGTGGATCTCTGGGTTCACAAGACATATTCTGGGACATAAGGTTTGCTTTGATTTCATTGTTTCCATGGGGACTGGAAGACCTTAACACATGGTACAAGGCAGCAGAAACAGAGAAGGGATGCATTTAGTGAAGGTAAGATCCTGGGCTTCAGGGCACACGGAGGTAAAAGTGAACTACCATATTCCAGAAGGAATACAACCTTCCCAAGCCTAGACCCCAGGAATGAGAGCAGGAAAGTCCTCTCATCATCTACCACTTTTACAGATGAGGAAACCAAGACACAGAAAAATGCTGTGACTTGCATAAGGTAAGACACCTAGACCACACAGGGCAGAACTCGGCATCTACCATCTCAGGACTGGGCTCACGAGCCAGCTGACCTTTCTCCAAAGGCTTCCAGGAAGGGGGCGAGAAGAAATGTTTGGCAGGAGGTCTCTACAGAACTCAGTTCCATCTAGTACCAAACAGAGGAAGTTTAATCATCTTTTGACATATTTCAAGTATTTGCATCAGTCACTGACATCCTTAACATACGAAGTATTTACCTTCCTGCAGATAACCAGAGTAGCTTGTCAGAATTTGTAACCAGGGACACAATATCCAACAACAAAATGACAAGGAGTAAAATCACAGTGAAGTCAGAAGATGGAACCCCAGAGTCCAAGAATAATATGAAACTGATGTGTCTTGAAAAAGTGTATTTTACTGGAAAGGGCTAAGGATATCGAGTCCAGAGATAGATCTTTATGCCAATTCAATATAATCAATGCGAAAGAGAACTACCTCAGTCTCTTTCTCATGAAGACTTCTCTTTTTACAAAATGGTGGTAATAACAAGAGACCTAATTTGTTTGTCTAATATGGTCCCCTGAGAGACGGAGGGAATATGACCTGATAGGCAAGTTTGTCAACAGACTAGCACTTGAACTGGCTGGAATGAAAAGCAAACCAGAAGACAAGTCCAAGTCCATGGCCATGAGCCAAACTCCAGAAAGGCCAAGTATAAACACCACAGGGCCAAAAACAGAATGCGAGCTAGATTTCCAGTGCTAAGCCAAGGTTTACAGCCACATAAATATGGCAGAGGGAATGCAGTATAAGGGAAATATGAAAAGAACCCAAGGAAATTACCTAGTAGTTTCTGTAACTTTCTTTTTCTGTTGGTGGGTGAAAGTTCTGTGGTTAAAGAGAATATATTTTATTGCATTATATTTCATATTTCCAACATACACTTTATTTGTATTTTATATATTATAAATGTTTAACATTGTCATAGTAAGTATATTTCATTATGTCAAAATTTATCAAAATGGAGATGCAATATTAGCTGATAAATTCCAATTAAACATTTGGCAAACTGTATGGAATTCTTACATTATCAACACAGAGTATGGAGAGAATAAGACAAAAAGGTACAAGTAAACACAGTAATCTATGGAAAGCAGATTAAAACAAGGAAAACACTGACATAACTCTCATCACATCACTTCATTCCATTCAATTACCGATATGCCAAATCCTACACAAGAATTCATTTCCAGAAAGGTGCTAATACCTCTGCACGCAATATTAACTAGCGACACCAATAGCAACATTACAGAAAAGGTGAGAGAAATGCCATTTGCAGGATTCCTTACAAATCCTTACAGAGAATTTTACCTTGAAGACCATGGCTACACGTGCTGATGAGTTCAGCACCTTCCACTGAAAGATACCCAGTTTTCAAAACACAAAGATGTGAAGAGCAAATGTTCTATTCCAAATGACTAATATAAGAAAAACATACTATATCTAAACACTTTTTACCTTTTTTTCCATGAAATTAATAATATAGTTATTGGATTCTGGCAAAGAAACCTTTGAAGCAAATTCACCTCTAATATTGCTTGGATATCCGTGGCATTTAAAAGTTGTTATGAGTACATTATTGTATTTGAATTAGGTAACTACTCATTTACTAAGTATTTTTTGATCATTTTCTGTATGAGACAACGTCCTCAACACTGAGGGAGAGGCAGGGATAAATATATATTTTTAAACACACTTAAACAATTTTCTGAGTCCCTCTGGGCTGCTGTAAGAAAACACCGTGGACTGAATGACTCAAGAAAGACAGAAATGTACTCCCCAAGACTGTGGAGTCTAGGAAATTCAAGGTGGAGGTGCCAGCAGGTTCAGGGTCTGATGAGGGCATTCTCTGGGGCCTTTTATAAGGACACTAATCCCATCCCCAAGGGCTCTGCCGTTCATGACCTCCTCACCTCCCCAACACCAAGTACCATCATGTCCAGGGTTAGGATTTCAACATAGGAATTTGGGGATTTGGACCACAGTAGCATCTGTACCTACAAACAGATATTTAAAGAACAGATATAAAGTAATTCTGAAATCTATGAGCAAAATTAAGTAAACATTTATAATTCGGTAAACATTTGTAATTCTAGTTTTTATATTTAGATCACTTACTGTGATTTTGTAATAATTTTTGGCTAAAAAGAAGTGAATTACAGTTTTCAGCCTTATTCCTATAACCACTAAAGTGACTGATTTTTCAAAAAAGATATGTGGTGGCACTAAAATATTAACCATCTCTAAAGCAATCAGTCCTATAATTTGATGATTAAAAAGCAGTCTCACACGCAGGAAGAAATGTGCCCATTAGCTCTGGAACAGCACCACAGCAACACATTTTTTTCTCCAACATGTATGTTTTTTATTATTAGGAAAGCAATTAAATTCATACAGTGAACTTCTCTCCACCTGCTCAAATGCTCCAAGCATGTTAATAACAAGTGACACCCTTAGACACGGGAGACGTGATCTGGCTCCTCCAAGAGAAGGCTTCCTCCCCCCGTCGTCTAAAGACAAAGGCGCTCACGGAGATGAATCTCGCTCATTCATTGTTAACATACCCACTCATTTATTTTTCACCATTATCTTAGAAAAGCACTATAAATAAAATACGCCCACGTCGCAGTCTCCAGACCTCACAGCACGGGGTCTGGAGACAATGATGCAAGAGGACTGAATCCTCACAGGACAGAGGTAACTAAGTTACGGTCTGAGGTTCTCACAGGATAAGGGCACGGGGTGTGGCGGCCAGACAGGAGCACTCCTCAGATGTCCCCTGAAGTGTGAACCTGCCGCTAGGGGAGCCCTGAGCTGAAAGTCCCCAGATGCAGCACCTTCAAGACCTCCTCCTCCTCCCCTCCCTCCTCCTCCTCAGCCTCCGGGCACAGGCGCCAGACCCGCATCATGGGCCAGTGTTCTTCCCTACCTACACCTGCCCCTGCATCTTTCACAAGCCACATCCCCAGTGAATCCCTTGTACTGCAAACACCATCTTCAAACCATGCTTCCTGACACACACAGTTTTAGGCAGCTTATTATGGTGGAACCTGAGATATTTTATGTATATATAAGACCATCCCAACTCAAGCAGCCTAGAAAAAAGAATCATCTAGACTGGTACAGTTTATGTCATTGCATGTTCACTAAGACAATTCTTCCATTTTCTTAGTGGATTATTCTGAATAATCAGGTTGACAAAAGCTTTAGAATTTTCATGGAAAGGAAACAAGCTTGTTTCTCTCCAATATTTTTTAGTTTGTCTGTCATGGTATTATATTCTCTATTTGTAATATATTAAAATTGCTTTAAATAAGAAATTAAAAAAAATTTTTTTGAAGAAAAATAAATATTATTATTAATAGTGCTATCTTGGTATCTCTCACACATACCAGCTCTGTAACTAAAAATTTTCTTATCTCTTAGAGTTTTGTCATATACAAAGTTAAAAATTGAAGGAATATAGCAACTGACACATTATATATGTTCTCTAAGGGGTAAGTAGAATTATAGCAATTCTACTTACCACAGACACTACGTAACTAGAATTACTAGAAAAAGAAGTTAGTTCTTTTCCTTCATCTACAAAAATATGGCCATAAACACTTGATGTTTTTAAAAAGCATGAGAAGAAAAAGCTCTCCACAGACAAGGAAATATAGAGAAAAAATTCCAAATTTCCAAAATTATATTTCATGTTTTCAGCATGTTTGTTGATTTATCTACAACTTTAAGCACAATGCCCATGAATTGAGGAGATTTTGCAGCCCACACAATAGATAACGTTAGCTATTTATGAAATTTGCCATAGATAAATGGGTAAATAAATACATTTACCTTCTCACTTTTTTCCCATTGGCTTCTGATTATATTATCAAACTTGTAAAAAAATAAAGAACTATTTAAACATTTCCTATTAATGGGTCCTTAAGTCATTTGCAATTTTCCTTTTTAGAAGAAATTGCTGTGATTAAACATTTGGGGAGGGGGCACAATATGTAATTTCTAGAGAGGGAGAAAGAAAATCCGCACTTTTTATTTTAATAGAAAAAATTTGGATTCCTTTCTAAACATTAGATCGGATCAATATTTGAAAGTCACAGTTTACTTTTGTTTTTGTTTCAACTGAACGTTACTAGGTATTTCCTAACTTTTGAAAATGGGCTGATTCACTAAAATCTTAATGCTATTACAATTCACTTATCTGTCCCTGTAAGTGAGCTTGAGGAACGTGTCATTTTCTGTGAGTAGTTACAGCCATTGCCTTTTTTATCATTCTTGTTACTGGTGGGTGGTGTATGCCTCCCTTCCTGATTTATGGAGACCCTCCGTAAAGGGGGTGATCTTAAGTCACCATCTTTTCTACAAGATAGGACTTGGTTGGTTGGTTAGTTGGTTGTTTTACTTTAAGGTAACTTTCTTCCTAAAAAAGAGTTTAAACTTATATTTGCAACCATAATGTTGAAAATGTATCTCTTCATGGCTCTCAGTTTGTTAACCTCCAAAGATCTGTCATCTCCAAATACTGTGGGTGTATCCTTCTAATTATTTTTTTGCATGTAGCTTGATGTTGGTATGCATTTTTTAATATTGTATGAATCATAAATTTGTTTCATTCAACTGGATCAGCATTTACCCCTCAAAATCCATTCTTTTTCCACTGGTGTGAAATTGCATTTCTCTGAAAACATGTCAGGAACTCGATGCACTGGACAGGATTCAAGAGGCTTTCATCTGCTCTCATTGTTCAGTCGCCTTTGTCACTGCCATGCTGTTTCCATCACTTGAATTCTGTAATATGCCTCAGTATCGGGCCGTCTTTGCTGCTGTTTGTTTGTTTTACTTTGCTATTGCCTTCCATTTCCTCCTCTACAAGGTCCAGAGATCTAGTGTGACTGGGACTGCATTCAGTATACAGAATAGTTTAGGAGAAACAGAGCAAAGTACTGGATGTTTTCACTGATTAATCTATATATATAACCTTTAGTAAATTTTTAAATTCCTTCTATTATTTCTGTACAATTTCTTTTACATTTATTCTTCGTTATATTTGTGATATTTTTGGTTATTATAAATGTTAATTTTGTCAGATAGGTCTCAACTAGTTATTCCTAGGAATGGAATGAAAAAATAATTTATGTTGATATTATTTCTATCAAAATCAATTTTTAAATTAATTCTAAAAAATCATTCTCTAAGTTTTGTAGGCTCTTAAGGCCATGATATCTGGGACTAACTTCACCTTTCCTTTTCAAACATTTGTAATTCTTGTTGGTTTTTCTTGATCTGCTCCAGCAGCGCCAGCTCCGCTAAGGCATTAGGGAGCCAGGGCCTCTTGGACACCGTTGTTTTGTTCATGACATCATTGCCATGTTCCTGTCCATAACATGCGTCCTCCGTGCAGCCACCAAGCGTAAGACTAGTGGAAGATTTATTTATGCACAACAGGTAGGTTCTTTATAGCTTCAGAACAGTCTGAGGTTTGGTTTTTTCAATCATTTTTGAGCATATGTGTGTTCATAGGGATTTTCTTTTTAATTCAATGCAATAAAACATATTAATAGATTTCTTCATGGTAAACCATCTCTGCATTCATCTGATAAAACATGATTCATCATGATTTGTTAATATTTAAAGTACTACACATACTAAATACAATTTGCTAGTATTTTACCTAATACTCTAGATCTGTACTCATATCTGAGTCTATTCTAGAGTTCTTTGTCCTTAGCTAAACCATTAAATATTCTAGTTAGGCTCCAGGCACTCTAAAAATGGTCCAATAAGCCCTTTAAATTTCTCCAAGTTTGATTTTAGCTCTAGGAATTATTCCAGACATTCTCAGTAATTAAGTTAACCAAGTTAACAGCTCATTTGGTTGTCAAGCCTTCAAAGCACAATCGACACTGTTTTAGGATAAAACGAGTACTAAAATTTACCAAAATGTTTCAGCCTCTCCTAATGACTCAAAAGACACTTCAATATTTTACCAAGATTCTTAAATCCAAAGAGTCCCAATGGAAAACAGATGGCACACTTAGGTTAATTTATGAAGCACGTATTTATGAAGGACTTACTAGAAGGTTCAGAGTAGGGGGTAGAAGAATCACATAGGATCATTGAGGATCCCAGGACTGGTAGCAAAGGACCCGCTCCTGCCTCCAGGTTTCAAAGGCCGAGGGAAGGGAAGGTTAGCAGGACTAAGAAAAAGAAAGTCGCGTGGAACGGAGCACCGGCAGGGCTGTGTGTTAATCAGCAGTCGGCCTAAGGTAGCCGCTCAGAGAAGCCGGTGAGCACAGGAGCCAGCAGATGTGGTCTACGGGGGTCAGTTCCTGGAGGGGAGTCAAGGGCAAAAGGGTGGAGAGCGGATATGGGCAAAGAACTTCGTCAGCAAACCTTCCCACGGAATCAGAGAAATCTGTGCTTTGTTCTTCACTGTATTCCCACTGACTAGAATGGGAGAGATTCAATACGCATTCGCTGAAAACATACTGAACAACCAAGTCAAAAGAAACATCCAGGGGACAACTGGTTCAAATAAAAAGCGACAAAAGCGTTCTTACCCGGAAACATGTTTGATTTACATTTCATATAATTATCTAAATCCAAGTTGTTAAAAGACTGATATTAAAATGTCCAACCTAGTATAGTCTTCGTATAGACACAAATACAAATTAATAAAATTTTACTTGTTTAAAGTAAGACATCATGGCTTTCTTACCAGATCTGTAGTGAACTAAAGGTGTCCTCACAAAGCTTCCCTGTCCCCCCCAGAACACAGACTGTGCTGCCGATGCACATTCAACGCTCACGGCCAGGGGCCAGAGGCAGCCCCACTTCCGTTTCCACGGCTGAGTCCGAACGCACCAAGAATGTGACGTGTGCTTGCAAGTCCTGTTGTGCGTGTCAGTTTAAGTACATAGTTTGATTTAAATGGATGTACAAGGTGATACACAACACCAAGAGCTGTTGTTTCTATGAGAGTTAAGTTAAATCCTGAGGAAAGACAGTGAAACTGAGTCACAAAAAATGGTCCGGAATTGGGTGTAGAAAAGGAATACAAATCCAGATGCTTCTGCATAAATACTAATTTTCAAGTGTTTTTTTTTAAAGTGTTCCATATCAAATAAATTTAAACTGAAGATCACGGATGATACAGTCTGGGTATGACTTATTCAGAAAGGTGATATTGAAATACAGTCATATTCGAGGAGCATCTATAGAATGACCCAGCCAAACCCTCTGACTGTTTATATGCTAACATATTATATATTAACATTACTACAATTCCTCATTGAACACCAATTTCTAATCATGTCAATTAAGAACTCTTCTACTAAACCTGCACTTTTATATAAAATGACTCTGGAAAGCATTACCTGACATGAGACTCCGTGGCAGGAATGTGTTCATGACATCCACGTCCTACCCATGTTTACTCATCCGCACATAGTTACGAAAGACCGACTGTGTTCACATCATGTTACAAGGAATAGATGCACAGCCATGGAAACGCCAACAGATCCTTCCCGCTCACTAAAATTTACTTGCTACAGAAAAAGAGAGATGAAATTATGTGCAGACATAATTACATATGTACACATGCATATGCCATACTCATATAAACAAGCACCGAAAGGAAGGAAGGAGATAGTATAATCTCAAGCATATGAAACATTATGTAATAAGGCAGCGCGATGGGGGGGTGGGATCTCTTTCAGGGGAAGGCCTCGCTGAGAAGGCGACATCTGAGCATCGACTTCGTTACAGAGAAGGATCCAACGATGGGTAAGGAGGGTGCCAAATACAGCCAAGTTTTATCAATTTGGAAGCCCTGCATGACGTTCAGAAAACAAACATGAGTGTAACCGTGAGGACAAAACCCTGATTATTATGGATGGAGAAGAGAAAGTAAGGATGCGGGAAGGGTAATAATAGATCATTCTAATGAGATGGATGTGGAACCAACACCCTGATTCTACCAACCACTCAGTTTATTCAGCTGGGAAGAGAGGAAGATAGGGAATCCTAACCCAGTTCTGTGCGTGGGGAGGACTTCTACACCAGGAGGTGCGGGCAAGAAACGATGATCACAGACGAATGAACACTGATGCTGTCACATCCCCTTCCCACCTGTTTCTCTTCTGATTTCTTTAAACACATTAGATGAGAAAAGGCCGCACCTCACCTACCACTGAGAAGTGAGATGGAGTAAAACCAGCGTATTTTGGAGTAAAGCTCAAATGAGTGAACCCCAGTGATCTACTTTTCTACAGAGGGACCTCAAACCTCATGTGCAAGTAAATGTCTAGTCTACTTGACTCGTACATTCCATTTCATAGGCATCTAGTTTTTGTCACGGTCTAATGCCATAGGATGCCTCTTAAAACACAGACTAAGTGAGCAATTCTGATTTGTGTTCTTCTGAGAAAGCATCTCCACAAGGTCATTCCAACGTCTTCCCCTGGAAAATGCAACTGAAGCAGGAGAAATGACTCCAGTGTGATTTCTAGTGTAAATTAAAAGGGACTCCCACGTTACAGAACACCAGGCCACAGAACATCATCAGCGTGTGTTATTATCTATAAATATGTTCCTATGTTCTATAACCCAAGCAATATTCTCTGCTTCTGTTCCTTGAAACAGGTAAACCATTCACGTTCGTTCTATTTCACGGTCCGTCTTCATGTCTCCTTGCCCCTTCCCAGAGGCGTCCTGGATCAGAAGGAACGACAGACAGAACCCTCACCAGGACCACCTGCTCGTGGCACACTTGGCTCGTCCGTCGTGACGCCGGATTTCACCGGGAGGACAGGCCACAGACTTGCACATGAAAACCCTCATTCATCATTGGAAGATACCAATTCTGAGGATTAGGCTTTCTTTTTTTCCTTTTTTTTCCCTGCATGATTCCCAGGGTTAAAACGGGACACAATTAGTGATAAATAAGTCAGTAACACGGTCATAAGGAAGAAATTCCTGGAAATACAAATGTCCCCAAATGAATGGATCACTGTCATCTTTGACCGCTGGCCAGTTTTCAAGGACTTAGACAAGAAACATGGGATCTGTTTCCATGGAGGGTTTATAAAACATTCTAACGCAACAGGACCCTAAAGGTAAACCATCACGAAAATGACAGCAGCACCCTTTTCCCCCACTCTGGGCAAAACTGCTAGCCTAGGAAGTGCTCATAGTCTTAATTCTATGGTCTCCGCGTTTTCCAACAGAAAACGTCTTGTTAAGTTCTCCACTGACAAATGTCACTTAGCTCTCGCTGTGCTTTACTCAACATAACCCAGAATACAATAAATCGTGCCCACACGTGGGGTTAGCTCCATAAGTTTCTGTTTTCCTCAAGCAAGACAAATTTCACTAAAAAAAAAAAAAAGAGAGAGAGAAAGAGAGAGCTTAAGAGATCCACTTGAAATCCAGCCTGGAAAGCTTAGTCATATTAGATAATATATACAGACATAAAAAAGAGAAAATTCCTGGGTTTTCAAGCATATAAAATCATAAATGCCTTTGAGACAAAAATGAAAATAATTGCACAAACACGTTAATGGTGTCTAAATGATACCCCAGCAGTGAAGGGTAATAAAGGCAATTTATGAATAAATAATTTCCTCTGAATATTAACTATGGGAGACTGAATAAAACAAGAAATAGCTCTGCCAAGCTTTCCAAAGTTCTTTGTTTTAAAACCAGCTCACACAATGTGCTGGTTAAGCACACTGGTGATGTTAACACTCCCATCCATCAGATTATTCTAGAAGAGTGAGAACAAACAGTGCCTCTCTTCCTTTATTGGTCAGAGAAGCTTCACATCATACATATGATCATGTCAGACACAGAATCACACGATTTTACTACAGAATAAAGGAGCATGAGGAGACATTTATCTGGAGGGAAACAACACAGCATTGTGAAAAAGCGGCTGGCTTCACTGACAGGCTGGCCCCCTCCATGCAAGACCGTTCCCTCAGAAGCAGACTCTCAAACAGGAACGTGTGTGCAGTTTCTCTGGGAGGTCCTGGGAACACTGGTGACACAGTGACGAGGAGACAAGAGGAACAGGGGACATCAGATGAAAGCATGAATCACTGACCCAGCTTGCACAGTGGGGCCTGCAGGCCAGTCCCTAAGGAACGCTCTAGGTAATGGTGCAAAACGTGTGTCTCAGATCATCCTGCACAGAAGGCAGGAAGCTGGGTGTGTCAGGAGAGCCACAGGAGGAAAGGTGCCCCGCACACTTCTACGTGACATCCGTGGTTGAGTCAGAAGTCTGCAAAAGCATACAGGCAGGTGTCTGCAGTTGGCAAACAAGATCACAGTGACAGTGACAGGTCCCGGTGTAAAGGGTGTGGCGTGGGCAGCATCCTGCTAGGGCGACCTCAAACACTGACAGAGCTTCTCTGAATCTCAGCGTCTCCACTCACGACAGAAATGACAAGATCTTCCTCCCTCCTCACTGTGATAATCCAGGGACAGAGGGGAAACGCCTTCTACCCAATAAACGTTGCCTACGCCCTCCCCTCATCACCTCGGCCCTTCCCACGGACCTTCCAGATGTTACCAATGCCCAGGACGCCCTGGGAAGCTTTTCAACACATCAGTCCTGCCCTAGATTAAACTAGGCTTTTCAGTCATTTTCCACCAATGCACAAAAAAACATCAATTTAAAAAATAAAAATACATGAAGTACTATTTAAATCAAGCATTGGGTAAGGGTTTTTTTTTTTGTACACTAAATATAAAGGAATTGCATTTATGCCTATAAAATTGTCCTTTTTACTTTATTAATCTAGCCTTTCATATCATAAATATCGGATTAAATTCATTTGTGGGTTTTTTTTGTCTCTCCACTTGAGTTTCTTTTCTCCAATTTTTCTATTATTCCTATTTCTCCAATAAGATGGTCCTCTAGGTAACTCTGAGATGTATTACATGTTCTAATTTTCACAACTACCACTAGTTGCCGTCCAAGTTCCCATCACTATCTCCTCACCTGCCCTGGTTCTTTCCTCGTGAGCAGCGCTAACCATGCACCAACGTGGGGTGATAAAGAAATGTAACAACACTAAAACAGGGACAATACTACAGGTGGGGGGGAAAGCTTGAAGAGGCTATGAGACCCGAGTGGGACGAGGATGATGGCTTTACCGCCTCAGAGAACTTTCCAAAAGGCAGCCTGGTCTACTTCCATACTTTAGATAAGTCACTTAAGTGTTCCATAAAATTAACTTAGTTATACTTTCTGATTTACAATGAAAACTTCATTGTTTTATCCTATACCACAAATGTTTCCAATGTTAGCTATGGGATTTTAAAATACTATCGTGTATTACAAAAAGACATATAATTCAATAATGTTACTATCACTGGTATGAATAGTATTTAGATAGGAAAAAGAAGAATACTGAAGAGGAAATAACTAGCGTCAAAAAGCACAGAAATTCAAAACTTCATTGAAGAATAAAGCATTTAAGTGTTTCCATTCTTACCAAGAGTGATCACACCTATGAGGGAAAACACAGCTATACCTCCAAGCTCTCTTTGGCTCCCTGTTACCTTGGCAGCAACCAAAATTCACAAGCATTAGTCACAGTAAATAACAAGAGAATAAGCGGCAACAGATGGCTTGGTCTTGCACTCTCTTGAACCCTAAGGTACTCACCTTTAAGGCTGTTAAGTAAGAAGTAATAAGACAGGAATAGCTTATTGTCTTGTCACTCGTTCAAACGAAGACCGCAATCATGATCAGGGCTCCTGCCGATTAGCTCCGCTAAGTCGAAGCGTATTACCTATCAGTGCTCAGCCTGGGCGAGTCATGGGGTTCCTCGACAAATCTTACAAACAAACCGGTCCATCACAAATAGATGGCACCGAATTAAGAACTTAGTTGGCAAGAAAACGCACTAGATTGAGCAGAAAATGAGTCGGGGGGGAAAATGCACCAAGAGTTTGGAACGGGAGCTTTTCATTAGTGCCGGAGTTTTAGGGTTGGTTTTGTCAAAGACCCAAGAATGTATTCTGATGATTATTGTGCATTTGCTTCATGAACATAGGTGAGAATGCATGTATGAATTGCTCTCTGAAGGCTTGATTCAACCCACTTTGAATCCATTTGTTTCTATAAAGAANTTAGGGTTGGTTTTGTCAAAGACCCAAGAATGTATTCTGATGATTATTGAGCATTTACTTCATGAACATAGGTGAGAATGCATATATGAATTGCTCTCTGAAGGCTTGATTCAACCCACTTTGAATCCATTTGTTTCTATAAAGAAGCATTATTGATTGAAGCAGTCGAAAAACAAGTAGAAAAATAAAGGGGAGAGATATGTGAAGTTGACTTACGACACTAATAACCTATTTTGAATTATTTTGTTGAAAAAGCAATATTTTAAAAATGTAAATTTTTAATCCAGAATTAAATGCATTCTTTATTATAACTACATAATATCCTATAATACTTTATACCAAAAATATATTATCTCAAGATTTCATAAAATGTGTCAAAGGTGTTTATACATCTTAAGTTTGAATACTTAGAAATTCCCTTCAAAAATTCCTGCAGGGGGCCGTCTGGGTGGCTCAGTGGGTTAAAGCCTCTGCCTTTGGTTCAGGTCATGATCTCAGGGTCCTGGGATCGAGCCCCACATTGGGCTCCCTGCTCGGCGGGGAGCCTGCTTCCCCCTCTCCCTCTGCCTGCCTCTCTGATCACTTGTAATCTCTCTCTTTGTCAAATAAATAAATGAATAAAATCTTTAAAAAAAAATTCCTGCAGGACTTTATATTCCCATAGATTATTTGTGATAAGGCCTATTTCCATACACTTTTGTCAGATTTGGAAATGACTTTTTCTCCAGTATAATGGGTAAAATACGCCATGAAATTGTTATTTGATATGTCTTTATTAACTTCTCAATCATCAGGCTTATCAATTAATTTCTTCATTTATTCAAGAAGAATTTGGGGGGATGAATTTTCAAGCATTACAGTTATTTTAAAGGACATTTGGTCCTACACTGACAGGCACTTAATAAGTTATCACTGAATGAATATATAAAGTAGTAGGATATAAAAGACATGTTTTCCCTTATAAAGCTAAGGAGTTCATACATATTTGATAACCCTGAGAACAAAAACCCAACTTTCTAATGTCAAAATAACAATAATTAAAAAAAAAACTTTACTTCGCATATGGTATTAAAAATTAAGCTGGGTGGGGATGCCTGAGCAGCTCAGTCAGTTAAGCATCTGACTCTTGATCTCTGCTCAGGTCTTGACCTCAGGGTCCTGAGTTCAAGTCCCACCTTGGGCTCCATGCTTGGTGTGGAACATACTTAAAAAAATAAATCAATCAATAAGTTTGGTGTACTTTCTTCTCTAACAGCAACACAATATCCTTACTTGAATCGCATTATGTTTCACTATCAAGGCAATATTAGTAGTTATTTACTAATGTTAATTATATTACTGATTAGTGGTTATTTACTGATTAATCGATAATTAATACTAATTCAATGCTAACACAAAACTAACAGAAATCGCTATCATATTTCCTGACAACCTGGGAATGTATATAATCATGTGAATCTGAGAACTCTATTGTAAACACATACAGGCATACACCTTTTTAATAGAAATTAAGTAAACTGGGTGTTACTGATAATGGTTTTCTGAACCACAGAATGGTCTTTGCCACAAGTTCTCTTAACTTTAATATTCCTAAAGGGCACACCTAGAAATTTCTTTCCCTCTTCTCCTCCTCGATTCCAGTACCTCTATCTTCACCTACGAAATTACACGTTCTTTTCGAAAACAGAAGACACTTGGTCATGGCGCCTTCTCTCATCACACGCTCAGAGCTGCCCTCGCCCTCCTCGACGCCCGCAGGCTTGCGCCCAGTACTGCTCTCATCACGATCCATACTAGGCACATCTACTTACATCTCTGTCGTCTGCCCCTCGCTCATATGTAAACTCATTTCAGAACAGGTCTTATAAGGTCAAGAAACATGCTTTGTTTTGTGTCTTAATTGCCTTAGAATCACCTCAGCATGTAGCACGTGCCCACATCCTCCTGAACGTCCCAGGAATTCTTACTGAATGGGGGTCACCTCGAGTCCCTGTCGGTCTTCAGCACAGTAACTAGTGACTAGGTGCGCGACGATGCGCTTGTAACAAGTGACCCTCCAACAGCCGGTGACCTGGGACACGGGGGGTCTGCGCCCCAGGGCTTCAGTGTGTGTGGTGAATGACGCCCTTCAAGGCTCTCTTTCTTCCTATTGCCTAAGTCGTCTCATTTCAGAATCTCCGCCGTCAGGTGTTCTGAATTTGCTTCAGGGTTGCTACAAGCAAACCAACCACAAAAAGCCCGAAGAGCGTATTCACTGTGGGGCTGATCCTGGAGACCCCGCTTCCACAGCAGCGACGCAGGTGCAGTCCGGTTCGATAAGCGCTCACAGCCTAAGATCGAAGTAGATAACTAGCTCTTTTTAGTTAGCATACACTGTGTTATCTCTTCAGGGGTACCGGTCTGTGAATCGCCGTCCTGCACAACCCAGAGCACTTAAACGGGATACGCAAAGAACCTTTCTTCCCGAGAGCGCGCAGCCTAAACGTGCCCCATGGCTCGAGTGGGACAGTCCCCTTCCAAATCTTCCTCCTTCATCCCACGAGGACAGTTCGGACTTCCCAGCTACTCACAGTAATTGTTTAGTCGAAAACAATTCATAAGGAAAGAATTTTTTGACACTACGTCCGACAAAGCTGACATGTATCGATCTGACCGCCCAGTATTTTCCATTTAAGAAACACCGCTCTGTCTACTGTGCTAGGTGCTGGCTGCTACAGAAAACACAGCAGCAAAGAAAAAGAGACAAAGCCAGGGAGCGCATGGAGTGCCTTTTTCATGTGGCAGGGGAGGGCCCCTGACAAGAACAGAGGACAAAGAACCCCAGAGTTGAGGCATGAGGGTGTGCGCCTTAGGCAGGTTGATCAGGGGAAGGTCGTACGGTAAGATGGCACTGGAGCAAAATCCGAAGGAAGGAGGGGGGGAGAGGAGGGAGGGAGGGAGGGAGGNATTCCACAGAGAACTCCTGAAAACTGAATCAGCTGTGGTCTAAAACTGAGAAAAGTAGGGAAGTTCAACCTGATTCAAACCCACAGCGGAAACATAACCAGGGATAACAACATTTTCTTAAGGCTGAACTGATCTCCAGTGATTCCACAATACTATGTCCGTTACACAGAAGTGCCAGTAACTAGCTCCTGAGAGCACAAGTCTTTTATTGTCCGGACGGTCCAGATGCCCTAAATTTCACCCCATCCCCCCATATTTCCCCTTACACACCAAAAATTGAAAGGGTCTAAAAATTTCTGTGCTTGTTACGTCAAACTATTATCTCCAGAGACCCTCTGCAAACCAGAAGAATACAGAAGTGTT
>LNAC01000224.1:1509181-1523411 GCA_002007465.1 Ailurus styani
GAAGGAGGGAAGGAGGGAGGGAGGAAGGAGGGAGGCAGGGGGAGAGGGAGGGAGGAAAGTAGATTATCATTTTCCAATTCAGGGAAAATGATAATCATGGAGAAAAGACAGAAAATAATTTCAGGATCAAAATATTTGAGTAAGCAAGACTTTGGGACCCAATGCTCATTTGAAAGGGCTCACCACAAACACAAGAACAGATAACCAGCCCATCAAAATAAGAAGAGACAGTATACGGTTTCAGATTTAAGTATATTAGTAGATTTAGTGAATTAGTAGATCTGGATTACAGGCTCCAATAAGCTGGTAGTAAGAGCTGAATGTTGGCATCCTAAGCGGAGTATTTCTCTGACTGGATCTTGCCTATGCCTTTCCTCCCTTAGGGAACCCCGCCACCAAACCTGGTTCTGTAGCATTCAGATAAATACCATGATCTATTCAACACCTGTCTTATTTTTTGTGCAAACCAGAAATGATTTCTGTTATTTGCAACTACTAACCATATGTAAACCAGCAGTCATTAGTAGGAGTTACTGAAGAATCATAGCAAATATCTAAGCCCTACAAGATATTTTGTCATACATTAATAAACCATAGTTATGTGACTTTTTACAAAGTTTTCTTAATCCAATTAACTGGACGTTGTTTTCAGCTGAGTAATTCCCTAACACAGTCTGTGTACAAGTGCCTTTCAAGCAATGGGTATTCCAGGTGGTAGGTACAGTGATGAACTTGACCATCATGTCAGGCAGGGGATGGAATCAAATTCTACCAGAGAATATCCTACATAAGTCCAGAAAGAAACATACTTCTCTCTAATGAGCCGTATCATGTAAGCCCCTCCCAGAGGTCATAGAAGGAAAGGTCTTCTTGGTGGAAGTACTGTTACTATATAAGATACTCATATTCCACAGAGAACTCCTGAAAACTGAATCAGCTGTGGTCTAAAACTGAGAAAAGTAGGGAAGTTCAACCTGATTCAAACCCACAGCGGAAACATAACCAGGGATAACAACATTTTCTTAAGGCTGAACTGATCTCCAGTGATTCCACAATACTATGTCCGTTACACAGAAGTGCCAGTAACTAGCTCCTGAGAGCACAAGTCTTTTATTGTCCGGACGGTCCAGATGCCCTAAATTTCACCCCATCCCCCCATATTTCCCCTTACACACCAAAAATTGAAAGGGTCTAAAAATTTCTGTGCTTGTTACGTCAAACTATTATCTCCAGAGACCCTCTGCAAACCAGAAGAATACAGAAGTGTTTATCATATTTTGTTATTCAATTTAAGGATCTGAAAAAACTGTGGTATTTTTCACATCAAGATACAGTTTATTTAAAAGTACACAGGCACACATCCCACTCTGGTATTCAATAGTAGCTATGTCATCACCTGTCCTTAGTCTTCAGTCATACTTTCTTAATATCATTATTTTTTAAAAGATTTTATTTATGTATTTATTTGAGAGAGAATGAGAGAGAGAGAGAGGGAAAGAGCACATGAGGGGTGAGGGGCAGAGGGGAAGTGACTCCCTGTGGAGCAGGGAGCTTGATGTGGGACTCGATCCTGGGGCCCCAGGGATCATGACCTGAGTCGAAGGCAGACGCTTAACCGACTGAGCCCCCAGGCGCCCTCATATTCTTGAATGAGTATCTGCTTTCAGGCTTCTCCCACAGGACGAGGATGGCCGTTTTGGTCTTATCCTTTAAAATTCTTTTTCGCTTACCCCAAATCCATATTTTATTTTGCTTTCTCATTATAAAAATGCTTATTTCACCACAAAGGACATCCTCACTTGAAGTGTAATCAATAGGATACTAATTTGACTTTAATAATTTTCTTTCATCCTTTCTGAGCAAAACTGCTGACAGCAAAAGACCAAAGTGGGCGCAGGCCACGTGGAGAAAGGGAATAGAACTTGATTCCAGCGTGGCTCTAAGGCTCCACCCGTGGTTCCCCCGTGGCAGGTGGCTTGGGGACGAGGACTACGGCACCACGACTGCCCCTCTCAGAGCAGTGGCCCATACTCCCAAAGTAAGATCTTCCTTTCTCTATCCCATTCTCGTCCATCCAAGTCAGGCTTTCGAAGGACGCTTTAAAATAAAACTGCTAACTGCCGATCCTGCCCGTCCGGTAGGAGGCACTCTAAGTAGCACCTGAGCCCCTGCCCCAAAGGCTCACGACCACGCAGGATGTAGGCACCATTCTTGCTGGTTTACAAAGGAGCACTCTGTCCTAGTTTACAAAACTGAATTCGGTGGTGGTGGGGGGGGGACACTCTATTGTGGTGTTTTCAGAGTACACTATTTCTAATACTATTTGCCGATTTAAAAGTTTCGTGACTAGGACGCCTGGGTGGCTCAGTCGGTTAAGCGACTGCCTCGGGCTCAGGTCATGGTCCCGGAGTCCCAGGCTCCCAGCTCCATGGGGAGTCTGCGTCTCCCTCTGACCTTCTCCCCTCTCATGCTCTCTCTCCCCTTCTCTCTCTCGCAAAGAAATAAATAACATCTTCAAAAAAATTAAATAAAATAAAAGGTCTGTGAATCAAGATACCACATGAGTGTATCCCAGCTTTTTTGCTTAAAACAAATGAAGGGGATTTTTAAAATTTAAAAATGAAACTTTCTGCTAAGCCTGCTTCTTTACAGAAATGACAATTTTAGCATTTCTCTGAACCATTCTTAAGGAAAAATATTACTTCCTTTTTTTTTTTTTTCCTAAACTTTTGTGGTCAAAGAGTTTAAAAGTGCTCAAACACTGGAATGCTGAGTCCAGACGGAGCCCCCCTCGCAAAGCTCTATCTAGGGTTTATGTCGTTTGCAAATAGGTTGATATAAATGGAAAATTCACTTCCTAGCCAGCATTTTTCTTTAAACGAGGTCACCTTTCTTTAATTCTCTGCAGAGAAAGCCTAAGAAGACTATATTTGGCCAGGCCAAGTCCGACGGAGACCAGAAAGGAAGCCGTGCAGCCCGGCCTGCTGGGGTTGTCAAAGCTCATTTCAGGTCTGTGCCCCCACTTCCTGCCCACCGGCTTTCCTCGCAGAGAAAATCCACAGGGAATCAGGTGAGGGGAAAACACACGACGGTCTCTCATCATTTGATCTATTTTGTATTAGCCTAAGCTAAAATTTATTTTTCACTCCTCTACCAAAACCTTTATCGGCAGAAGAGCTGCTGTATTTCTAACGTACATTTGATTCTGGCGAAGGCTAATCTGATTTCAGCTATTCCCACGTTGCCGTCTCATTCTGACTGTAAAATTTTGAAAGATAAAATTATTATTTTCTCTGGAGTTACATCTGCTCGGTACAAAACATAATCAGCTCCTTCACAGGATCAGCTTAGAGAAATAATTTGAATAAACAAGACCTAAATATGACTATTTTGTGTTTGTAGTTTTTTCCCCATGATTCTCTAAATTGGAATGCTGTATGAGAGAAAACAACCAATCAAAACGCAATGGCTAACTGACCCCTTCTCCTTACGCTACCCTGAGCAAGGAGCCGTATGTGTGAACACAGGACCAGCGACTAGGACCACAGACTGCAGAGCGGTACTGATCTGGACATCCCGTCATGGGGTCGGCTGGAGGACCAGGGTTTTCAACATAAGAGAAGGCCTTAGATACATGGTGAAATACCACACTTTCTTCTGGAAGAGTTTCAAAATCAGAAACACGGTCGGAGGAACATTTTCTGAAAGTAGCTATTTGGTAAGAGACTAAATTTTATGGCCCTCTTCATAAAACAAAGGTAACCTGGAGCGACGCTCTTGCCCTATTCAGAGAGCTACGACGCTGCACTGAAGAAGAACCACACTTGGAAACTTGCAGGGGAGGCGATGGGTCACAAGTGGAAAAGATTTTGTAATGCTAGACTTACTCGTTTCCAGAAAGTTACTGGTGATCTTGACTTGTGGTTTTCGGGGTTACATTATCAAGTCGGGATTAGTGCTTCTGTCTTATGCACCCACTGTCTAGGAACGAATGTGGGTTTTCTACTGCCCTTACCACATAACGATGCCATAAAAACAAATGCATGAAATCGTTACAGCTTAAAGGTCTAAATAATTGGACACGTGGTTTAGTTGATTCTATAATTTGGTGGTAGAAAGAAAACCTTAACAAAAATCTTTAATAGGAGCACCTGGATGGCTCAATCAGTTAAGCCTCTGCCTTCGGCTCAGGTCATGATCCCAGGGTCCTGGGATCAAGTCCTGCTTTGGGCTCTGTGCTCAGGAGGGAGCTTGCTTCTCCTCCCGCCAACCCCGCTGCCCCTCCTCCCCTGCTCCTGCTCTCACTTGCTCTCTCCCTTTCTCTCAAATGCATAAATCTTTAAAAAAAATATTTAATAGATGTATGTATTTAATTTTATGATGACCTCCCTTAAGAAGAAAGCTTGAATAATCTGAGAAGAATGTGTACTATAAACACCTTTGGATTTGTATCTCATTACTATCTGTAATATTCCCTTATACCCTGAAAATAGTTTTTTCTCTCATAATATATCTTTATTTTTCTAAATACTCTTTCTGCACACATATGCAGAGATTATCTCCTCCCTATTTTTGAACTAAGTAAAATAGGCCTGATCTTTATTCCGTCAAAATCTTGAATTAAAAAAATCTGGCTTTCCTAAATGAACCACTATTAAAACTGACGAGCAACAGTAAAGTAAAAACTAATTTTGAGAGGGGGTGGGGATAGTTTTTTATGCAGTTCTTCCTTGCTCCTGAGGGCATGACAACACGCAGACATGTTTGAGAACCGCTGAACCGGAGACATCAAGCATACCGAGCTGATCAAAACAATTGTTTAAGTGAAATCGCAGATCTGCTGGGATTTATCTCTAAATCATAGTTAAACAAGGTAAAATCCATCTCATTAGACTCTGTAATTGTAAATCAGTGTCAAAAGTTAAGCACCCATGAATATAAATATTCCCAGGTAATGGGCCACTATATACCAACAGATGTGCGGAATCGGAGAGAAGAAATTCATTTGCTAGGATTCTTACCTTTATTTTCTCATTAATCCTTATCATGTATGTGAGTCTATCTGGAAGAATAAATGTATCTATAATATTAAAAACATCTTCTAAATTTCTTCTTTTTCCTTAAATGACTTTCAGAAAACAAAAGTCCCAATTCCTTAATATGAGTAAGGAATCTTCATAGATTTTGTGCTCGGGTCATCTACGCCACTGCACTGAAGTGAGGGTGTTTGGGCTTATAATTAAAAGCAAGCATAAAGTTTACCAACTAGAAAACAGTGTTGGGACTGTGAAATCTAACTGACCAATCAAAACTCTCTCTCAACCTCTTAATCCACACAGTATTCTCCCTCCTCCCTCCTTCCTGCCCATCTCTCTCTCTCTCTCTCTCTCTCTCACACACACACACACACACACACGTGTGTGCACGCACACTTGATTCTCTTGCTTTCATTCTATCCTTCTACCTGGTAATCCTCAGGGGGGCCCCAGTAGAGACAATCCCTTATTACTTCTTTTAGTTCAATTAACATAGGTTAGAATTGTTCAAAGGGAAAATAGCTATCATGAATCAACACAGTGGAATGGGAAGAATATATGATTAATTCCTGGCTCTCCCTTTCCTCTCGGTGATCATGGGTAAATGAAACGAAATGAAATAAAAGTGCTGATCCTCTACTTTTCCATCTAGAAAGTGAAGCTAAAATTAAATCTCCACCTACCTTACAGAAATCATGGTAATAACACACGAGATAATTTCCCTGTGAATTTCAATGTGATGGTAAATTTTTAGTTATGATTCAAATTTTTTGAAAAGAGGTGTAATAATGGAGGCGACCTAAAGCTTAATTCCTAAATTGTGTGTGTGTGTGTGTGTTAGTGTGTGTGGTGTACACAATAAAAGCAACTCAAATATTCAGATCACCCACAGCTCATACCTACGGTCTAACTAGGAGAGCGTTTACAGTGATGATAAATTTACATGTAACACGGGACATAAAAGGCCAAAAGCAACAGAGTAAGCTCAGACATGTAGGACTTGCCTTTAATAAGGGAAAGTGTGGCAAGTCTGGGTGTTATAAGAACCACTAAGTAGAGTTTATACCCAGAAGCAGAGGATGCCACTCTGAGTGCTATCATCAAAATCGAAAACTTTTGCTCTTTTTAAGATACTATGACAAAAGTAAAAGGATAATTCACAGATGGTGAGAAAATATTCTCTCATGGATTCATAAACTTCTAAGTTCTCTCTCTCTGTACACGCACACACACACACATTTATCTGTCAAAAGATTTTATCCAGAATATGAATAAATTAATCACGGGAAGATAAGTGACCCAATACAACATGAACAAAGATTTCAACAAGAATTTCATTAAAGAAAATATATTAATGGTCAATAAACACACGAAAAGCTGCTCAACATCACTGGTCTCCGGGGAAATGAAAATTAAAAGTACAATGTGATACTACCACACACCTATTAGAATGGCTGCAATTGAAAAGCATGACAAAAACAGGTGTTAATACGGACATGAACTCATGGTGACTTTTTTTATTTTTTCCACAGCGGAAAAAATATAAAATGTTTCCACCACCTTGGAAAAAAACTTGGAAGTTTCTTATAAAGAAAAATATATACCTGCTGTATTACTTGGGAATTTACTCTTCATTTTTAACCAAGAGTAATAAAAATGCATACAAAGACATACACTCACACACACACACACACACACACACACACACACACACACACACAAATATCCATAGCGCTTTTATCCATAATAATTAAAGCCTGGAAATAACCCAAATGTCCATCAACAGATAGACAGACAGACAAACTGTAGTATTTCCTTACAATGAAATGCTACTAAGTAAAGAAAGGGGAGTGGATCCTACTGACACCTGCTAAAATATTAATGAATATCAAAAATACTGTTTTCACTAAAATAAGGCAAATAACTACACGGCATATCATTCCATCTACATGAAATTCTAGAAATGGCCAAACTAATTTGTAATGACCAGAAGAAGACTGGTGGTCAGCCGGTGCTGAGAACAACACAAGAGAACAGGGAATTTGGGGGGGATAATGACATAAATGTCCTGTATCTTGCTTGGGGTGGTGCTTATCAAATGCATAAATTTATTAAAGCACATCAAAATATAAATTTTAAAGACATATTTTATAGTAAGTAAATTATAAAGTCTATTTACAGAATTTTGCTTCAGAAAAAAATAGTGTTATGATTTTGTTATCTAACAATTTAAGAGCCTAAGCTAAAGACATTTAACTGGAAAAATATGACCTTTATAGTACTAAAAATGACAATTTGCATACAGACATAACAATTATCACTGTCTATGACCTGAACGGAACTTTTTAAGAGCAGAAATGGCAAGAGATGCAAGGAAAAGTATCTGGAATAGTACCAATAATTGTACTTCACATCCCACTCAGTCCAAGACACATCACAGGTACAAAAACAGTAAAAACATAGAAGTCCTGAAGCACAGAATCAGTAAAATAGATCTTACGACCATATATCCAACTTTGCATCCTACGATAACTTATAACTCAAATCCACACTAAATATTTTTAAAATTTAACATTTATTAGGGTGATTAAAAAGCCTCAATAACTACGATAAATTAAAAATTATAGAAATCTCAAAGAAAGAAACAAGCAAAAAAAGAAACCACCTTTCTTAGAAACTTGTATGTATATATGTGTTACGCATGTGTATGTTAGCTCTAGTTAAGAGAAGCATAAAAACTTACATGCAGCCGTTCTAGAAAATAATGATAAATACCTAAATCATAATATATGGAATAAAGGTTAAAGCAGTGATGCACAAGGTTTATAATTTTTAATTCATAATTTAAAAGACTCAAGAGAAATCAGGAAGAAATAAAAATAAAAATGGTCTATCTTTTTGAATGAGAAGAAAGAAAGCATAAGAGAAAAATAAAGATAAAAGTAATAGAAAGCAGATAAGGAATTAGAAACAAAAAATCCAATCAAATAATTAAGCCACAACCTGTTTAATTTAAAAAGTCACTGAACAAGATAAGCAGGTATCAACCTCATTAAAAATAAATGGAAAAGATTCTACTGTTAGAAACAAAAATGACAAGGAAAATAACCACCTAAAGAGAAGATTTAAAAGTCTATCTTGCACTCAATCTATTTGAATATACTTGAAAACCTAGATGAAATGGATAACATTATTAAAAATTATGGGTTCCCAGAAGTGACCTAAATATAGAAGGAAAGTATGAAGAGAATAATTTCTATAGAAAAAAAATTGAGAATTTTCTAAAAATCTACACTACCCCTGGGAATTTCACGGTGGAATTCTATAAAAACATCAACACCCAGATAATTCCAACGTTCTTTAAACTCTCCCCACCAAAGAAAAAGAAATTTTCTGAAAGCCTTGTTAACTAACTGAAACACCAATACTCAAACCTGGTAAATACTGTTAAATATAAACACAAGAAAAAGTGAAAGGCCAATCCAAATTGTAAATGTCCATGTAATCATAAAAACAGGTAAAACTCTAAATAAAATATGAGCAAACAGAACCCACTGGTGTATATTATCACATGACAAAATAACACGTCTTGATTTGATGGGGTTTATTCCAGGATTACGAGGACGGCTCCATATAAACGAACCGGTGACATACGTCTAAAGTTAAAAACAATATGATTACCAGAGTCAAGGTCATGAACAAATGCAACACCCACTCCCGAATAAAAATAAGCGGATTCCCCTCCGTCACACTGACACAGACAGGGCTTCTGATAAAATCAGGAAGAAGACGCAGATGTCTGGTGACACCACCTTTTCTCAGACATTTTATTAGAGATTCTAGACAAAGCAATCAGGAGAAAACAGAGCGTTTTTCCTGGAAAGGAACTGAAGCAGTAGAACGAGGTGGGCTTGCAGGTGTTCGGTTCCTGTACCTGGAAAACCACTCAGATTCATCAGACGGAGGGAATAATGTCCGTTCTAACTGTCAGCGAGCTCTTTAAATCGAGAGAAAAGTTCTGTGTCTGTAGAACCCGGAGCAGTCTTCACTTTGCTCTGAGAAGCCACAGAGAATAAGTCTGAATCTTCTTCCATGTGACGGTTTAAACATTTGATAGAAAAGAAAACCAAAAACAAAAGATTCTGCCATTCCATAAGATCTGGTTTTTTTAAGAGTGCCTGCATCTTTCAAATAGTCCTCCAATGATTATCAGTCTTCTCTCTTTTTTCCTGTCTGATGGATCATTTGGCTAAGACCCGCCCTAAAACAGGGCCACCAAACTAGGCCCGTACTTGGTCGACGCGCTGCTGCGGGCGAACCAGGCACCGCTCTCCTGAACGCCCGGACAAGCACAGACTTGACATCTCACACGGCGGGCGACGCTCTGCAGCTGGAGAGACGACGTCGTGGTGATGACCCTGCAGGGACCGCGGGCGTGCGGCGCTCCGTCCTGGTCCGTGGGCGGCCCTGCTCCCCGCCCGCCCGCGTCCGCGGGGCGCTCCCCGCGCTCCCCTCCTGAGGGGCCAGGGCCGCAGGACCCAGTCGGGCAGAGCGCGTCCTGACAACAGCGCGTGACCCCCAAGCGGTCTCACTGATCCGGGTCTCGGCTTCCCTGGCCGTCGGGGCGGAAACCGGAGGTGCTGAAGTATTGGGGGAGTACTAGCGTCCTGGGGCAGACGAGAGAAACCGGCCTTCATCCACCAGGGCGCGGGTGTACGGTACANTGTGGCGTCCTTTGTGAGGCTCTGCGACGGCTCCCGGACCCGGAAATAACGGACGGGCCTCGGCCATGACCGGCCCGCCACGGGGCTGCGTGTGACCCTGTCGCGTCTGGGCAGCACCGCAGAGCGGACGCGGGACCCTCCGGATCTCACCCGCGTTGAGCTCAGGGCCGGCTTCCGGGGGCGACCGCCCGTCGCCGTCGGCGCCGCCCTGGGCCCTGCATATGCGCACGGGGCGGTCCGCGCTCCGCGCTCGGCGACGTCCCATAAAGGGGCGTGCCCTCCACGCGTCCTTGAGCATTTCAGACTTTTCCCGGCTTCCCGTTTTCGTGTCGCTGCACTTCAGACATGCAGCGCTGGCCTGTTCGCTCCGTCTTCCGTACTTCTCCACACTGTGTTGGGCATTGACGCTGTGTCCCGGGCTTCACCAGTGGAGACGACGTCGAGGTGACCACCACGTACACAGGCCCCTCCGGGACGGGAGTCGGAACCTCGGAGCCGCCCCCTGCCCTCGTCCTTCACACACCCGACGCGGCCCTTCTGCACCCGCCTTGCGGTTTGGAGCTGGGACCCCAGGCTCCCCTGCCAGCTGCCTTTCTCAGCTTCTGCCAATACAAGGAAGCGGCCGACAAATCTGAAGGGGAGAGAAGGGGGGCCGACATCCTTCCTGCTTGGAGGTGAGTCCCAAGTCTCCCCCACAGTGCAGGAGGGGAGCCCGACTCCAGCCTCCAACTCCTTCCAGCTCCCCAAGTGTGGGCGGGGCAGCCACTCTGCAGAGCGCCCTCTGGTGTCCGGGTGCCGTATGTCCACCCCCCACCGCGGGCAGAGCCCCAGCCGAGCTCCAACCACGGATCTCTAGAACCATCGTCTCTGACCACAGACCCACAAAGGAAACATCTCATACCGGATGGAGGTCATTCCAAACCCACAGACCTGTACAGACACACACAGGCACTTGTCCCGTATGAGTCCTGCAGTTCTCAATGTTTCTACAAGGGCCGAATTAAGAAATAGGTAAATTATTTGATCAAGGGAACACTCCAGATGGAAAATTACAAGCTTTACTAAAATGAATGACCTGAAAATTCAATACATCAATTTATGGAAATTTCCTTTTCTGTTCATTGCCTGAGTGTTAATGAAATGCAACAATGAATATTTTTATTTATTTATGTACCTAATACTTCACACCCCTTGAAAGGATTTCAGAATACTCAGAATATGACAGGCCCATTAATTAAAATGGTAAAGAACATTTTCTGCGTGCTGATATTTTAAAAGGACTTCACATCATGAAATGTGTGTTATTAGCTTTGTAATGGAAAGAATCAGAATTAAATTATTATTTAAAAAAAATGATTGCTGAACCAAAGAGTGCTATTTAGTTTTCTTGAAAAGTAAGCCAATAATGGAATATGAAGTCGAGAGATGAGTAGAGTTAAAAAAAAAAAAAGTCCTATAGACATTACACTGGTGAAGGGTTTGAAGAAACTGGAGAGGGGTTCTGATGCAAAGCTGTCCGCAGTTCAGTGTCTCCCCCGTTAGGTAGGGGCCCACGCACGGGTCAAGGGCAGTGTGTAAGGCTTACAGCCGGCTACAGCTGCTCAGCCCAGGTTCAACGAGAGTGACACAGAAAATCAGTGATAAGAGCTCACAAGAGCATGAAGCTGCTACAAGGTGTGGTTCTTCAGAGGGAGATTAAAGAGGTGTGAGCTCAAGAAGTGGCCAAGCAGAAGACGCCTCTGCTACTCTCGGAAGGCAAGTTCATCTACACCCTGGATCGCTGAGCATCTAACATAAACCCACCTGCTCCCAGTTCTGAAATGGGATCCCGGTCCTGTCTGGTGTCTGCCTCGGCTTCACAGTCTCATTCCCTAAAGGAGCAGGTTGTTTGTTGACCAGGTAGGGTTTTGGTTAGGTGAAATCAGTGTGCGTGTGCGTGCAAGTGTGTGTGTGCAGGCGGCCGCACACACGAGCGGGAGGTGGAAAAAGGAGAAAACTTCATTGTGGAGTGTGTTAATCTGTGTTAGTTTTCTCCTGATAGATGAAGATCCGCCTGGATGAACACATATTCCCCAAAGTGCTTATCAAGAGTAACAGGTCAAACCACACGTACTCATGACGTCAAAAATAAAGGTGTGGAAGACTTGGAAAGACATGAAAAATAAATATTTGCAGAGTTTGTCCTATTTACAAATACACACTCTTAAAGAACATTGGCTCCATAGTGAAAGAAGTGAAAGGAACAAAACAGGAGAAAACGCTCGGAGCTAAGAGTGTCCTGGGTTCTAATTCTAATTCTTCTCTGAACTATCAGAGGGACTTTGCCACAAGTCACTTGTTGGGTTAACTTCCCTAATCTGAAAGACAAAGCACCTGAAAGAGGTGATTTCTAAGGATCCTCTACTCTGACTCCTTGACACTGGGGCCCCTGGGTATTTCTCTGTGTGTTTGGGCTCAGGATCACAGCTGACGCACAGGAAGTAGGATGAAATGTACCCATGTTGTACTCTCGCTGAGCAAGGGTAACTGACCACACAGGAAACACTCGGCGGACACAGGCTGACCACCACGGAGCACCCCTGATCTGGCCGCACTTTTACACCCCCTCACCGACCCCGAGACCTCTCAGCTCCGAACTTCCTGTCGAGTCAGTGTAAAGGAAGAAACCCAGAGCCTAATATTTTATTTAAATCCTAATCAACCTAATGCAAGATGGTACTTGGATTTTGCCTTATCACACATCCTTTCTTTCAGTTAAAAACTCATAAAATTTTGGGAAAAAATATTTCAGTGGTGATTTATTTCACATTAGATCATAATAACCTAAGCTTAACATTTCAGTTGATTTACGAATGTAACCAAATGATGTGAGAAAATGAAGAAGAGATTGATGGTTTGGAAATTTCGATGCTAAAACACTTTCAATGAAATATTCTCTCCTGAAAATCTCTCTTACACAGACTGAAAAGCTGTAGCGCACGAGAAGGAATTATATTCAAATTGAGAGAGCTTTAGGTTTTAATAGGAAATCATTACTACACTTCAAATTAATATATAAAAAATGTTTTGGAAATTCTTTTCACGCTCTTTAAATTTTATGGTAATTTCATTACTGTGATCTTTCTTTGCTAATGATTGCAATTTCTTTTGGGTGATTAACAGTTCTTTTTAAAAATTCTGGCTACCTCGAGTGCTTCTGAAAATATGGTTATATTGTCTTGACTAGTATAAAATGCAACAGTGGAAAATACGGACAATGCCCCTTGCACCATCACAAAAGTCAGCCTTAAAGTGACCTCACAAGTCGTTGCTGTTTTTCCCCAGCTGGTGCAAGACAGATTTCTAATGATTCCTTAGTATCTGAACATAGTTCCTTATGATGACCCTGCTGTATTTTGACAAGAGGTTGTGAAGCTTAGCTCAAGATGATCATTTAAAACATTTTGTTATAGAATGTCTTTAAATCATGATTTCTTCATGAGCCCTCATGCACCCATCATGGAGATTATCAACATGACTCCTTCCTTACATCATCGGCATTTTTTTTAAAATATGAAATTTCACGTTTAGATCCTCATAAAGAAAAGAATAAATGGGATTTTGAAAGAAAGGCAGACCATTTCTCTCAGATGTGCTCAGGTTTAGGAAATCAAAGTAGTCAGTACCAAGCTGTGGAAGGAACAGTGTACAAGAAACCAGGAGAGTGGGGCTTTGGGGTTAGGAGAGTTATTTGACTGTATCAGGACCTACGTGAATCCCATAAGGTCTCAGTGTTTTTACCTAAATAATGAAGTAAGAGTAGGCAGCTTACTGACCTCACGGAGTATTGTGGAGATAAACGGGCTTCACGGCATCATAAGAGTATCTTCAAAGTAGTGCTTAGCAAATGACATTAAATTGCTTTACCTACCTGCTTCCCCCACCAGGCTGAAAGGTTCTCCAGGCCAGGGGTTACGTCCGATGCTTCTCTGCATCCCGACACATCGCCTGAAACACAGATGTTTGGACAAGCAGTTGAGTGAATGAATACCTGAACCACACGGGATCTCTGCAGCAGGATCCTGAAATTCTGAAGGAACACTGGTGGTCCCCGAAGTACAACTACCGCTCCCGAACCTGGATGCTGGGGGCTCAGCCAGGCTTCTTCACGTACGAAATTAAGGAGCCCAGAGTGAAGACAAGCAAAACAATCACTTGGTGCAGGAAGAAACTATGAGAACTTTGATTTTTTTAATCCAAATTTTAAAGACAATAGTTTTCTGACATTTAATATTCTTTTTTTAAATTAACACATAATGTATTATTTGCCCCCAGGGTACAGGTCTGTGAATCATCAGGCTTACACAATTCACAGCGCTCACCATAGCACATGCCCTCCCCCGTGTCCATCCCCCAGCCGCCCCTCCCTCCCCCTCCCCTCCCCTCCCCTCCAGCAACCCTCAGTTTGTTTCCTGAGATGAAGAGTCTCTT
>LNAC01000224.1:1523510-1553305 GCA_002007465.1 Ailurus styani
TCCCTCCCACAAACCCCCACCCTGCCCCTCAAATTCCTCTTATCAGAGAGATCATATGATAATTGTCCTTCTCTGATTGACTTATTTCACTCAGCATAACACCCTCTAGTTCCATCCACGTTGCTGCAGACATTCAGTATTCTGACTGAAATGTGAATCCTCTCTGGTATTTCAAGTGAACACAAGCTGTTAATTTCAGGAAGAGTGCTCATTCCTGGAGGTGTGGGTGACCTCACACTTCCACCTGTTTTCAGCACATTGCTAAGCACTGTAAACCATAACACAGATTTATGGTTCCTTTTGTCAGGTTTCCTGAAATTAATCCTCTAAAAATAGATAGTTAGCTTTAAAATAATTTGGTAAAGAAACTATCCATTAAAAATAATTCCTAATAATGCATATGAAAGGTAAGAATTGATGCTTGTTTGTCCTAAAATGTGTTGTCGGCCCACATAATGAAATGAAAATGATAAATATCTAAACAGTATATAAAGTTAAATAAAAAGGTTCTAAAGTACCTAGGACACCATTAGAAATACAAATTTACACTCACTAGTATTGAATTATGTACCATTAANTAAATAAAATAATTTGGTAAAGAAACTATCCATTAAAAATAATTCCTAATAATGCATATGAAAGGTAAGAATTGATGCTTGTTTGTCCTAAAATGTGTTGTCGGCCCACATAATGAAATGAAAACGATAAATATCTAAACAGTATATAAAGTTAAATAAAAAGGTTCTAAAGTACCTAGGACACCATTAGAAATACAAATTTACACTCACTAGTATTGAATTATGTACCATTAACATATAAAACCTACTAATTTTAAAATGTTCCTCTCATAGTTTGTATCATATATTTTATGCATTTATAATACAGGGAATATACTGGTACAATATAATTTTTAGAGTAGTGGTACCAACAAAATTTAAGATTATATGTGCTAGGACGATGTAAAGTGGTCTTTACTGGTAGAGTTAAAAACTTTAAAACCTCTCAGAGAAAGTGACAATAACAAGTAACATTTACTGGTCACACTATATGACAATAGAAAATGATTTCCCCCATTATCCTCATCCTCATGAATATCAGACAAAGGGCTATTAACCAAGATCTATAAAGAACTTATCAAACTCAACACCCAAAAAATAAATAATCCAGTCAAAAATTAGGCAGAAGACATGAACAGACATTTTTGTAAAGACATTCAAATGGCCAACAGACACATGAAACAACGCTCAACATCACTCACCATCAGGGAAATACAAATCAAAACCACAGTGAGATACCACCTCACACCAGTCAGAATGGCTAAAATCAACGAATCAGGTAACAACACATGCAGGCAAGGATGCAGAAAAAGGGGAACCCTCCTACGCTGTTGGTGGGAATGCAAGCAGTTTCAGCCACTCTGGAAAACAGTCAGTTGAAAATAGAGCTACCCTATGACCTAGCAATTGCACTACTGGATATCTACCCCAAAGATACAAATGTACTGATCCTAAGGGGCACGTGCACCTCAATGTTTATAGCAGCAATGTCCATAATAGCCAAACTATGGAAAAAGCCCAGCTGTCCATCAACAGATGAATGGATAAAGAAGATGTGGTATGTATGTGTGTATATATATACACAATGGAATACTATGCAGCCATCAGAAAGGACAGATACCTACCAATTGCATTGACATGGATGGAACTGGAGGGTATTATGCTGAGTGAAATAAGTTAATCAGAGAAAAGCAATTATCATAGGATTTCACTCATACATGGAATATAAGAAACAGCACAAAGGATCACAGTGCAAGGGAGGGAAAACAGAATGGGAAGTCATCAGAGAGAGACAAACCATAAGAGACTCTTCATCACAGGAAACAAACTGAGGGCTGCTGGAGGGGAGGTGGGTGGGGGGATTGGGTAACAGGGTGATGGGCATTAGGGAGGGCAGGTGATGTGACGAGCCTTGGGTGTTATATGCAACGATGAATTACTGAACACTACATCTGAAACTAATGATGTACTATATGTTGGCTAATTCAATTTAAGTGAAAAATCTGATATAACTACTTGTACAACTTTTAGGTAAGTTATGAATTCTAATAATGAAAGTACTATTGTAAACTCACAACCGTAGAAAAAGAATACTACAAATAACCTTTAAACTACTATTGTGCTACTCCCTTGGCCTTGAACACCAGATGACCACCACCATGAAATTCAGTGTTGATCATCACAATGCCATCTTTGAATCACAAACGTGCATATCCTTCAATACTGGGTTTAGTTTTATGTGCTAGCATGTTGGATGCAGTCTTCTGTGACCTGCCTTTCACGTAAGATTATGCTACGACAATTATTTCATAGGCGTCTCATTTACTTGCACACTCTATAATGTGTGTACATACCAAGTATTTTCCCCTTATTTTTCTATTTTTATTTACACTCAGTACTGCTCATAAACATTTTTGTATATTTTCCAGTACATAAATGTGACAGTAAACCTAAGGTGTACTTTTAGTAAAGGAATGACCAGAAAGTAAGAAATGTGCAGGTTCAATTTCACACACACACACACACACACACACACACACACACACACACACACACACACAAGCTTAAGTATTTTGGAAACTTGTTAGGCAAATTTCCAGTGACTAACAAAGTCAGGTGCTTGAGTTTTGCTTACTGACTGGCTCCTTCCAGTGGCCTTCATCTCATTTCTCTGTACAGCAAACGAGTTCAGTGTCTGGTCATTATGTCTCATTGGCTTATCATAAAAACTTGACAGAGTCTTCTCTATAAATTACATCAGTAATTATTCCGAATATTCTTTTCCTGTCTCTTTCTCTCTCTCCCCACACGCCTTGATTCGTTTTAACAAACTTTTTTTCTTACGTAACATTGATTTCAGTTTCACAGATTTCAGTCTTAAAGTTTATTAACCTGTCCTAATTTCTCTAGGCTTATTTTCCTATGTTATTCTTACAAAAATGACTTCATTTGACAGGCAGGAAAGATGTCCTAGTTTGTGATGACATTTAGAGGAGACACCTGGAACAGGTGAATCCACGGAGACAAAGTCCGCGGGTGGCTGCCAGGGCCTGGGTGGAGGGCAGAAGGACTGCCTACGGGGAGCAGGGTGCTCTCGGGGGGCCCGACAGGAGGAGCAGCAGGAGAGCAGAGTCTGGCCACACCGTGAGGGGCTCGGTGCCACTGAACGCCACACTTCACAACGATCATGTTCCTGCTCCATGAATTTCATCCCAATCAAAAATAATTTAAGCCAATAGTTTATTAACTTTCAATTTTTATGTTTTCTAATAGGGCCATTACTACGATATATTTCCCCTAAAATACTGCATTTATTTATCATGTAAGTTTGAAATCTCTTATTTTTCACATAGTTCTAAGCGCTTTCAAAAATTCCAGTATGTGTTATGATGTGACCCGTGTGTTTAACCACAGAAACGTTCTGCACACCCATAAAATGCCCAGGGATTTGCACGCAGGAGCTTCTTCGATTTCTGACTACAAATGTTTAAACCCAGATGCTTTACACTGTCCAGTCCCAAAGCTCTACAAACAGCAGTTATTGAGAACCCTAAATGAAAAGGAGGATTACAGTGTGACCAGAATCTGGTTTTGAGGGAATATGCATTTTCCTTAAAACTGTAGTCCCATTACCTTAATGTAATTTTCGAATGCTATCGAAGATGGCTGAGAAACCCTTCTCGGCTGTGTTCTTACATTCACTGGACTCATCTCTGCATTAAAATGTATCTAATACAGTGTAGGTGTTCAATAAATTTGCAGTGAATTTATTAGGTCAGGGAAAAAGACTTAGAGATGATTTTGCATTCTGAAAACTAAATGTCAATGGTTCAGGCTTAACAATTAAAACAAGAGACCCTTAAAAACAAAAGTAAAATCAAGGTGTTCAATAAATTTGCAGTGAATTTATTAGGTCAGGGAAAAAGACTTAGAGATGATTTTGCATTCTGAAAACTAAATGTCAATGGTTCAGGCTTAACAATTAAAACAAGAGACCCTTAAAAACAAAAGTAAAATCAAGGTGTTCAATAAATTTGCAGTGAATTTATTAGGTCAGGGAAAAAGACTTAGAGATGATTTTGCATTCTGAAAACTAAATGTCAATGGTTCAGGCTTAACAATTAAAACAAGAGACCCTTAAAAACAAAAGTAAAATCAAGGTGTTCAATAAATTTGCAGTGAATTTATTAGGTCAGGGAAAAAGACTTAGAGATGATTTTGCATTCTGAAAACTAAATGTCAATGGTTCAGGCTTAACAATTAAAACAAGAGACCCTTAAAAACAAAAGTAAAATCAAGGTGTTCAATAAATTTGCAGTGAATTTATTAGGTCAGGGAAAAAGACTTAGAGATGATTTTGCATTCTGAAAACTAAATGTCAATGGTTCAGGCTTAACAATTAAAACAAGAGACCCTTAAAAACAAAAGTAAAATCAAAATTTAAAAATCCCCTAACCCCCCTGTTCTTCTCTATCTGCATTTCACGGGACACTCAGTTTTCTTGGCAGCGGGGACTGAGGGCTTTTGGACCTGTCAGGAGGATCTGTTTTGACTCTCACCAGAGATCCTCCGCTGCCCACGTTGCCTCTGACCATGGCTAATGACCGTCTGATCCCAAGTTCGCTTTTGCATCTACTCCTAATGGGCTGCTGATTTCTTAAATGCAAATTTTCTTAACCAGATCATTTATTTCCATGGGTGTAAGGCAAACATTTGGAAGAGCATAATTAGGATAGCTAATTCAACAATTAAACACATCTTTTTCTCTGTAGGAAGTTTCTGAAAGTACTGACTTTAGCTTTGGGTATGGTTATGACTCATTCCTCTTCACAGCTAATACTGATATTGGATTGTTCAATGAATGGGAAATGTACAAATTCCATATTAAGTCAACTGAGATTATACGAAGAAGAGAATCATGAAGATGATTTTATAAATATTCCAAATCCAGTGTAAAGTAGATATTACAAGTTATATACTATCCATTCAAGAAAAACAATAAATGTTTTGGGAAAAAAACTGGTTAAATTTCATTCATACCCAGGAATCTAGTTTCACTTATTTACTTTTTTATGTTTGTTTTTTTAGTGGTAGATATACTGTTCTAGTTGGAAATAAAAATGAGAGAACTAAAAAAGAGAAAGCTGCTCTCTTCCAACCAGTGAAGTCAAAGTCTTAACCCAAGATTCTCATGCGCCTAAAGGTGGAAATACCCGTTTCGAACCTACCATGGTAGCCGGGGGTAGAATCAGTCATGGACCTCCTGTGAAGGATGGGTGGGATCCACCCCACCCAATCCACACAGGCTGAAAGCAGGAAAGAGGCGACTTCCCAAAGGCAGTCTGTCAGAAAGGAGGAATGGGCGATAGACAACAATAGAAATACGGAAGCAGTTCTGAGCAGGAGGGAACCTCAGGAACGGAAGGTTGACCACGATGGGACACACTGTGTCAAGGAGACTCACGATCTACCAACATGATGTTGCAAGTCATTCAGCACTGCTCCAGATTTATTTTGAGTAACACCAACTGATGAGATCCAGAGACAGAGGTAGTGATCTGTACAAACTTCTACAGAGACTCTCTGACACCCAGGCAGAGAGCAGCCTACAGAATACTACTCTTACCACCACTGATGAAAAGAAATTTCTATCAGGGACTCAAATTCTACATATGTTAGACCACCTGACGTCATCCCACAGCTGCTACATGCTATGCTCCTTGTATGTTCACACCCTCTTTTTTTTGCATGTTTCATTATCAAGTTTCTGCTGCTGTATCTTCAAACTCATTAAACTTGTCTTCTACAGTATCTGTAAATGTTATCTCTTCCGCCAAATACACTGTGGTTTCTATGTCTAGAAATTAAATGTGGGGCACCTTTGTACCTTTTGTGTCTATATTTAGCATGTTCAGTCCTTCCTCTAGTTCCCTGAACATAGAGCCTAGAGCCAAGTTACTGTTTTAACCGTTGGCTGCTAATTCTATCACCTCTGTCATTCCCTGGTCCGTGATGGGTCACTTTTCTTCTCATTCGGGGAGTTGTTTTCCGCCTTCTCTGGACATTCAGATGTCAAAAATACTCATTTGCTTTGCTGCGTAAGAAATTACCACAGACTGAGCAAGGTAAGGTAGCACAAATTCGTTCTTTGTTTCTGTGGGTGAGGAGCTGAGGCACAGCTGAGCACTGTGCTCAGTGTTTCCCACGCTGTAATCACGGTGTCGCCTGAGTTGCATTCCCATCTGGGGACTCTAGATACTCACGACAGAGTATTAACTGGGCTGAATCCAGTTGATATGTTCAAATAAACCAAACCCTGTAAAGCATATATGACCATGTCCTTGCTGACACTGTTTGCAAAAAGAGTGCATTTTGTAAAACAAAACTTAGACTTAATCATTTGTTCCCCTTAAAACTAAAATTTTAGGATTGAGCTTTTTCATTCTTTGGAGGCCTTTCAAAGCTCCACAAAGTGTATTTCTCAAGTTGAGACACAGAGTTAGCTGTTACTAAGCACTGCAGTCCTTTTTGACAATTGGTGTTTTTTCCCCTCCTTCCCCCAGTTTTCTTTACAAGTAGAAAGGTCACTCGATACAACTTTTAAGATCCTTACCCACCACAGTATTCCCTAGAGAAATGTAACTCTCACAAGGAGGATGAAAAATTATTTACAGATATCAAGACTCAAGCACACAGTCTTATTTTATAGATCCTGATAAAACTCTCTCTCCCTCCAGTGGAATGCTTCCCTCTCTTTGTACCCCCTTTCATTTTGGTGTGGGGCCTCGGCCCAGCAAACACAGCAGGACATTTTCCAGCAGAAGATGGTTTTACACAAGCTCTCTGGGATTCAGTGCTTAAGGTTAGAGGCCGTTCCTTCTGCACCTTGCTCACTCTCACTACACCTTACACACCTTACACTACCGTCACACACGTACCATGTCCCAGGCATGAGCTAAGCACTCTGCATGGATTACGGCATTTAGTTCTAACTCCAAGAAGCTAGTACATACTGTCGGTCCAAAGGGTTAAAAAAATACACAAGTCATATGGAAAACACAAAACTAAAGTGGAATTCAAACTTTCCAGCCATGTTTCAATGTCAACTGCTTAATCCCTACGTCATACTAGCTCCCCTCTATTTATTTATTTGTTTATTTACTTATTTATTTATGACAGAGAGATGGTGAGAGGGGGAACACAAGCAGGGGGAGTGGGAGAGGGAGAAGCAGGCTCCCCACTGAGCAGGGAGCTGAAGCAGGGCTCAATCCCAGGACCCCAGGACCCTGGGACCATGACCTGAACCCAAGGCAGATGCTTAATGACTGAGCCACCCTGGCGCCCCAGCTAGCTCATTTGAAGATCACAGAATCTAAGTCACAGTGTTAAGAAAATATCAGGAACTTATGGACCACACTTTAGAACAATGCTAGTATGTTTGCATATTTATCCCTTATGCAATATCCCTCATGAGTCTAAACCTGAGTATGGTCACAGGAAGGCAGGATCCTCAATTGGGCAATGCCACATGACTCCCTTCCACTCCTATCACCCCTGTACTTTCCTGAGCTAAGCTGATTAGGGCTTTAAGAGGACTGTATTAGTAAATACCATGATGAGAAAAGAGGAAAATGGACAAAAATGGTTCTAGGCTGATGAATCTAACAAAGTCCCTAGCAACTAAACCAATCAAGTCTATGTATAAGATAAAAGGGATTTAACGTTATCATGCAATCAGTTAGATGCAGATTTCAAACAAACATTCTAGGAGTACTGACTGTTGCACCGCATGAAGATCCAGCTGTCAAAGGACACAGAAAGTGCATGTTTATCTCCTTTACATTTGCTCTGTAAATAAAAGCATAGTTCTTAACATCAAGGAAAGGCATGAAAGCAGATATGCCATCACTGTGTTAAGGCCAAATAAAATAACTGTATATGCTGTTCACGTCATAAGGAGAATTTACAAGAACGCGGGTTGTGCCAGGAGCTGAAATAGCCAAGGGGGCAGAACTTTCACGTGCCTGGATTCCAAGCACATGGACCAATGTCATCACGAACGAAGGATAAACGGTTCCCTGTGGGTACCGTGAAGAAAGCAGGAATGCTTTGCTTCGTGAACAGTAAATCATTTCCAATTACCACTCTTCTATTTTTTACAATGCGATTTTCCCTCATTAACACAAATCACGTGCAAAATGTTTTTCTAGTTCTCTATAAAATTCTGATATAGAATGGGGTCAGATATATTTTCCTGCATTACTTGTAATATACAAGCGAGAAGAGCCAGCTCCCAGAATCTGTATGTGAAAGGGATACAAATCAAAGCAAATAATCGGAGGGGTACACGCCGGAGCTGGAGTGCAATGTCGTTAGGTGATTTGAGTTCAAGGCCTGGCTTTCCCACTCACCCGATGTGTGATTATGGATATGTAACTTCCCTTATGCACCAGAAGGGACAGATGATCTCTACAGGTCTCACAACACCAGCATTCCACAGATTCTGAATATTTGGGGTTTGTATAATTCAGCCCTGCTTGTCATGCTATAACCCCAGTCTATGTGTTGAGACATATTTCCCAGGTATGGTGTGCTTTCAGTAAACAAGACTATAACTGTGAAATCTACTTGGAAATCAGACGTGTGGACCGGACACTTAGCCTGTAGAACGATCCTACAGCAGCTTAATAATCCTCACTGGGGGGACAGCAGTAACTGGACTGACATCTGCCTTCCAGGTAGAAACCAAGCCTGACCGGATATTACTAGGCGGAGTAATTAGGAAACCTCTAGATTTGCACAGAATCCATAATCGTGTATATGGAGTATTAGAAAATGAAAAGTTTTTTTAATTAAACTTGGCATTTCTGATCTCCCAGCTGCTCCTTTTCATTCCCTATAAAGTGACTCGATTTTGATACCAGGAGGACAGGGGTCTATAATAAAATTCTGGAAGGAAGACCTTATTTGGCTACAAACACAATTACCAGCTGGATCAGAATAAGAGCTTCCCTAAGGCACAGCGTAAGAGTCACGTAAAAGCTTCAGCTGGGGGTAGAGGACAGGGGTCTGGGCGGTTCACTGGGTTAGATCAGTGTTGTGAAGTCATTTGCACATATCATAATAAAAGAAAGTAAATCATCCGCATACCATAGAAAACAAACAGGAAAAGTGACCATAAAATTACCAAATATAGTCCAGAATGTCAGAGGTTTTGCCATCGTTTTAAGGAAGTTGAATCAGGCCTTAGCTGAGCACGTCATTGATTTCTGCTAGTACCTGAGCTGGCTAGCAGGACACGGGCTGGCCAGATTAAAGACACACTCAGGAGACCCCAAGCCAACAGAAACCCCGGGGGCAGTGGGGGCGGGGGCCAGCACTGAATCACAGCTAAAAGACAGTTTATATGAGACTTCCAAAGACAGTCAAGGGAAATTAATCCCATTTACATGCAGGAAGCAAGAAAAGCAAAGGAACTAGGTGAATAAGTTGCAGGGCACGTTCCAAATCTGTGCTCCTACACCGTCCATAAGTAAATGTGCAGATGAAAAGATAAGTCCTGAGTTATAGCGTAAAAATGAGGAGTAAAAACAGGAAGTGAATCACTGTTCCTAGGTTAATGGTTCAGGCCTATTAAATGGCTAATCAAATATTTATTGAATTAACCATGCACAAATACATAAAAAGAAATGAAAGAAAGCCCATAAAAATGTTTAAAAAGGCTTATTTGGGGGGATGTGTGGGTGGCTCAGCAGGTTAGGCATCTGCTCAGGTCATGATCCCAGGACCCAGGGGTCTGGCTCCCTCCTCAGGGGGACGTCTGCTTCTCCTTCCCCTTCTGCCCCTTCCCCTACCCCCCACCCCCATTTGTGCCCGCACACAGGCACTCTCTCTCTCTCAAGTAAAATCTTTAAAAATAGTAATAATTTTTTTAAAAAAGACTTATTTTGGAGTTATGGGACTAGGATTTTTTTCTCTATTTTCCAAGGTTTTAAACTTTCTATACTTTGTATCTCAAAATACATATGAGCTAATTTCCCAAATAAAGGGCAGAACGCAAGAACTGACAAAAGAGGGCACCTGGGTGGCTCAGTGGGTTAAAGCCTCTGCCTTCGGCTCAGGTCATGATCTCAGGGTCCTGGGATCGAGGCCCGCATCAGGCTCTCTGCTCAGCAGGGAGCCTGCTTCCTCCTCTCTCTCTGCCTGCCTCTCTGCCTACTTGTGATCTCTCTCTCTCTCTCTCTGTCAAATAAATAAATAAACTTAAAAAAAAAAAAAGAACTGACAAAAGAATAAGCCCTATTATATTTTATGTATTATACTGGGATGAAAAATAATTGTTAAGTGGAAAAGAATGCTAAGAATAAAATCAGGCAGAATGACACTTGGGAGTTTTCTCTGGACTCTGATGCATCTCAAAGACTCTGGTTTTATTGCTGAATTTCTGAATCTGAAAAAGCATACTTCATAATGATGAACTCTTGAAGATACACTGTGTGCTCTTCACTACTTCCAGCACTTGGCATTATTAATTTCACTTCATCTTTACCCACAGTGGAAGGTAGGGACTGGTACCCTGGTTGAAAGATGGAAACATGTCAGTAGCTCGAGGCCACACAGACAATGAGCTGCGTGCTTAAGGTCAGGCCCATACTCCTAGACACATGTCTCCACTGTTAAGGACGGAGTAATGCTTTATCTAATCGAGATGAGCTTGTTTATGGAGAGACCTAGTTTAAGTTTGAACAATTTCTCAATTCTCTTTGGTTTGTTCTGAGTAACATGCACGGCACAATGTCCAAATAGGAAGTTTCTTCTGCAATTCAAAAATTCATAAAAGTAGATGATTAGAGGCCCCAAGCAGTTTTATTCTGGGTTCTAAGCTGTATACTTTCAAGTTTCATAGGGGCATTTAACTTCAAAGACTTCCAAAGTAGATCACTGTGCTCTAATACAATCTTGGTGGTACCCTTCAAGTCCTTCCCAGCATCCCTTTGAAGCTGAATTCAATTTCTTTATGCTTTTACAATCAAAACTGCTATTTTATTTTTTATTTTCTGTTACGACAGTGCATTAGTTTTGGAAGTACTACTTGATACAGTGTATTTTTCTGAGACACATGAAGTTTTCTTTCACTTAAAGCTATTTTGGGAAAAGTCACTATAAGCCGACAATAAAAGGTCAATTAACAATTTATTTCCTAAACCCAGTCACTCGAAGAGTCTATTCATTCATGAGTGACATGACCAAACTTACGGACTGGAACTTCTTGGACCACAGAGGGACATCTGCATTTCCGTCATAACCATGGGGCACAGGAGTTTTGCAGTCACCGAGACCTAGGATCACATCTCAGGTTTGTGGTTTATAAACCAAGTCACCATAAGCACAGTTCCTTATTCATAGAATGGGGGCAACCGCATTCATTACTTATTAATCACTTATTAACTGAGCTAATGCATTTACCTGATTAGCTAACTGCCTGACTCCCAGACTCCATAAAGGGTCACCATCTCTGTTATTACTACTGTCATTATTATTGCTGCTGAAGGACATGCACACTTTTTCACAGGAAATGACACTCCGTGAAGATTTAGGAATGAAATTGCTGTGTACCCCCGACTTGCACACCTTCCTTCCACATCCAGTCCATGACTTCGAAGTATGGCTGCTTTCCTGGGGCTGGAATACCATTTGCATTTGAGACAATGAGCCTGTTTTGAAAAGGCTTCCTGGGGCGCCTGGGTGGCTCAGTGGGTTAAAGCCTCTGCTTTCGGCTCAGGTCATGATCTCAGGGTCCTGGGATGGAGGCCCACATTGGGCTCCCTGCTCAGCGGGGAGCCTGCTTCCCCCTCTCTCTCTCTGCCTGCCTCTCTGCCTCCTTGTGATCTCTCTCCCTCTGTGAAATAAATAAATAAATAAAATCTTTAAAAAAAAATGTGTTAACATTTGTAATAAGTCATTACTGGCCTGTAAGATCCTTGAGATCAAGGATTATTTCTTATACCTCTTTATAGTTCCTTCAGAGCATAGNAAAGCAGCCTGCTCCTTTGTCAAGAGGACAAAATACCCTCCCACTCCCCAGACATCAAAGTGTCAGGAAAAACTGTTGGGCCAGTGAGTTAAATGTCAGCAAACGCTTGAGTAGCAACAAAAGTGCAAAAGGGGCCTCAGCAAAGTCACACAGCCAGAGGGCTCCTGAGAGATCAGAGCCTGCAGCAAACCTAGAGAACCAGGAGAAACCCACGCACGGAGCTACCAATGTGGAGAACTAGTTCTTGGGTTGGATTCAGGAATGACTGTGTAATGTCGTTAATTTAAAATGAACCAACTAGAGCTATCGAGTCAAAGTACGCTTATGAGGATTTCACCAAAGACAGAAAAGAATCTAACAATAATAAAATAACGAAGACCTGAGTGTCAGGTTCTATGTGGCACATATATATGCATATATGTTATTGTCAGTTGCTGTTTATATACAAATACTTAAAGTTTATTGTTTGCCACACTCTTGCCAAAAAGATAACTGGCTCATAGCTTTATTTTAAATGAAGGAAACAAGCTTCATAAAGATGAAAAGTACTGTGCAGCCTCCAAAGGGAAAAGTATGAAAACTAGCATTTAAACATCTTCTCCCAGGCTCCTGACCGCCATCATCTCTAGAATACAAGTGAACGATGAATAAGCAGCGGGAATACTGAAGGACCCCGAAACACTCCCACCAGGGACAGAGAAAAAGGCAAGAACGGAGCCTCGGCAGAATCCGAGGCAGCACAGAGCCCGACGGCTCCTACAATCACAGGTAGGAACTACCCCGACGACGAGCCCCTCCTGGGGAGGGAATGACCCACGGTTCTCAGCCTGTCTGACCCAACGCACCTGACCAGGGTCAATATTTCACGTAATATGTTGTTTTACTTATGTTTTAACTGTGCAAAAAATGAAACTGGCATATAACGTAATTTGAATACCCACTTAATTTCTCCAAAGGAAATTAATGCTACGCTTTCACTATAACTTACAGTACAAGTAAATAAAAGCCAATTCAAAAACATATGCATTACGCTGTATAAATTATCAGGCATGACTATGATAGATAAAATGTTGGAATAAGCAGATTCGCGCACCTCTATGTAGAACCACAGGGATGTGACCGCTCCAAGGACAGAAAAGTATCAATGAGCCTTACGGCTTGCAATCCATGAACAGCTCTCGGCAAAAGTCCAACCCCTCAAAAAAAAGTATTCTCTCCCTTCAATTTGTATGGTGATTGCATCCCTAAAAATTAAATGCATATTAAAGTCATGCATAAACAAAAACACTGCACTTCTATGTACAGTGGAATTGCACTTTAGGCTCGGATAAAACTGAAAACATTTCACCTTCACGTATGTCTGAATTTCAAATTCAGCAGGTCATGTAGAAGCTCTGGGTTGGATGAAACTGTCCTAAGAGCTACGGGCCATCCAGCGCCCTTGCCAAACTCCCCCTACCTCCACTCCCACCCAAAGCACCAAATACCAGGCACACCTCTCTAAGCATCGCCACAACCAAAAAGTGACCTATGTGTCCCCAGTCGCCACCCAGGGGATGGAAACCATTTTATTAGTACGTCATAAAACATTTCACAGAGCCTTTCGATGATGTGATTAGCCCCACGTTTCATTATTCCCTAATTGAGATGATGGGCTCTGGAATGATTCGACACTAAACGTGAACCCCAGCTCTGGAGCTCACTGTCTTATGACCTTGGGCCAGATGTTTCACCTTTCTGGACCTAACATTCCCCATTGAGAAATGAGAATAACGCACGTGTCTCACAGAATTTCTGTGATGAATAAATAACACATAATATACCGATCGGTACAATGCTTACCACTCCATACGTTGGGTTTACTGCTAGTATTTGATGTATCATTAAACATTCCAATATTTAACAATAAAATATCACAACTATCTACAGTTAGCACGTTGGGGGAAGCTAGACAGAGGGTTTGGAGTCGCCTCGCCAGGTGGACTGGAGGGGTGGTCCAGCCTCAAGTAGGGGTAACGAGATTATCAATTTAGGTTCAAAAATTACAATAAATCAACTGTGTCTATATCCCATAACGTTTTAAAAGCCAGTATGACTGACATAATTTGCTATTCATGTCCCCTTCTCTTCGAGAACAAAAATTAGTTTTGGAATGCAGCTGCTGTTTTTATTATTTTCATGATTTTTCTTGAACTCAAACAATTTGATCGGGGATTAGAATACATTTTGAAGTAGGGAGTTATTTCCAGAAACAGCAGGAGTGGATACGCAAACTCCGTGAACCACAGACATGCTTATAGACAGAGGGAAATACCTAATAATATTTAAATTGTTAAAGCCTTCAAAATAATCTGGTAAAATGTGCTATCAAATTTGTTGTTTTTACTTTATAATTGGCTTTAGGATGAACGCCCTGGCCTTTATTTCTTCTTTTCTCATTCCTGTGAAGATTAGCATTTTTTCCATCCCAGTGGAAATCTCCATTATTTTTTGTTTTAGGTCTCAATAGTAAAATAATCAATCGAAACAATGAGAAATGATTTAATATATAAAAATAGGCAGCTAAACCAGGAGATAATGAAGAAATAACTGAAATAGTCATATCTGACTAGGTCAAACTGAATTTTTAAAAGTGCACTTCAGTAGAATAGGCAATATGTGATTTCCATGACAATCCAAGGTATCACAGTATTAAAATGCTTAGAAGAAATGAGCAACGCAGGGTGATATTAATTTCCTAATAATTCATTCTACTGTTGTTTTAATATGTAAAAAATTTAAAGCAATCTATGATGGGGAAGTAACATTTTAGTTAAATAAGCCATTTGGAAAACATTTTCTTTAAATATTTTATTTATTTATTTGACAGAGAGAGAGAGATCACAAGTAGACTGAGAGGCAGGCAGAGAGGGAGGAGGAAGCAGGCTCCCTGCTGAGCAGAGAGCCTGATGCGGGGCTCCATCCCAGAACCCCGAGATCATGACCTGAGCTGAAGGCAGAGGCCCCAACCCACTGAGCCACCCAGATGCCCCTGGAAAACATTTTCTTGAAAACATCTGGAAAAAATGCTAATCTTCACAGGAATGAGAAAAGAAGAAATAAAGGCCAGGGTATTCATCCTATCCCATGATATTTTATTTATTTATTTTTTAAAAAGATATTATTTATTTATTTGACAGAGAGAGAGAGATCACAAGCAGGCAGAGAGGCAGGCAGAGAGAGAGGAGGAAGCAGGCTCCCCGCCAAGCAGGGAGCCCGATGCGGGGCTCAACCCCAGGACCCTGAGATCATGACCTGAGCCGAAGGCAGAGGCTTTAACCCACTGAGCCACCCAGGCGCCCTAACCCATGATGTTTTATAACCAAAAGCATAGGTATGCAGGCAGAGTGTGTCGCACAGCATCAGAAATGTAAAACTTACATTTTTACTTAATTTCTTTGCATAATGCAACATTATTTGAGATTGTATGTGAAGCCTGCAGACCAAGCAGTTGTAGCCTGTCAATAAGAGACCCAAGTCCCACACAATTGCATGTGCCTCGGGCTAAGGCATGAAGTAAAATATATTATGTACTGTAAAGCTTAATAAAGCTTAACAAATAAGGCAGCCTATCTGTCTACTTGGGGCTTTTGTTCAACCTTTGAAAACAAGAATAAAATCTATGAAAGGCATTTAAAAAGAGAAATAGGTCGTAATAAAGATCGTAAGACAGATTGCTTTGGAACTCACAATAATATAAAAATTAAAATTAAAACAATTTAGCGGGGTGCCTGGGTGGCTCAGTGGGTTAAAGCCTCTGCCTTCGGCTCAGGTCATGATCTCAGGGACCTGGGATCGAGCCCCACATCGGGCTCTCTGCTCAGCAAGAGAGCCTGCTTCCTCCTCTCTCTCTGCCTGCCTCTCTACCTACTTGTGATCTCTGTCAAATAAATAAATAAAATCTTTAAAAAATATAAAAAATAAAAAAATAAAACAATTTAGCAGCTAGTAATTTTTTTAGTATAGCTTGATGTGTGATTATTTGGGCATTGCTTTTTCCAGATTTTTCTACATAAGTGAATTAATGACAAAACACAAATTTCTAATGATCTTCAAGCCTATCTTCAAATGTACTAATGTCTTTCCTAAATTACTCAATTAACATCACCATTTCCTAAAAGGCCTTAAAAAAGAGAAACAGAAATGCCTCTGGGTATACACACTGCATACTTCAAAGCTGAGTGAGATGCATGGAATCCAAGACTGTTACAGACCCCAGGTGTTAGCCCCAAAGCTGAAGTCTACTCCAATTGTGCACGCTGGCGGTTCAGGTAACCTAGAAAATCTGTGGTCTTTCCCTGCACTTTACCTTTTCTGTGGCTGCAGTTGGGAATGATACATTTTCTACAACAGATTCTTAGAGCTACAAAGAAATCGTAACATCACACAGAAGAAACAGACGCTTTCATTGTGAAGAATGGAGCTTCTTCCCCACTCCCGGCTCCAACATAGGACACAAAGATAAAGGGACCCTGGCTGGCTCTTTGGTCCTGGGGACAGGAGCCTGCTGTCCCCGCCTGCCTTTACTTCTGACTAACTGCTCAGTCCAAGAGAACTCAATGAACAAATCTGGGCCTCCACGCTTCCCACAGAGAAGGAAGAGCTTTTTTAAGAAAAGGCTTTGGGCAAACTAGACATTTTTTTTTTGAGCTTTGTATTCATATTAATATTCCCATGTATCTTAGCTACGTAGAGAGAATTTGTCAGAACTTATCAAAACATGAACTATCCGTTATTCATCTAGATTTTACCAAATCAGTAAAATCCTGAGATTTTCTTTAGTTTGTGACTTTTGTACTCAGCCTCTGCAGGATAGCTGACACAAAGGCAAGTCTCCTGGGGAGGCCTGGAGTGAGGCGGGTGATCAAGTAACAGTACCGACTCAGTAAATTATACTCATTAATGGTATTATTAGACAAATTAAAAGCATCTTACAGTCACCCAGTTTTAAACAGTCAAGTAAAATCAGAGTCCTAAGATACATGAAAAAATAAGGAACATGATTAGAACTGGGAGACAGACGGAAGAAACGATGTCAGTTAGTGATCTAAGCAAGTGAGGATGATGTTGAAACCAGAGCAGGAAGAAAGTCAAGTCATAAGGTGAGGAGCTCCCGTTTTTCAGCAGACACATGCTAAAGCAAATATGGTACCCATGACAGCCACAAGCTGAAAAGACTGGTGTCTTCCAATGTTTACCATACGAGATGAGGCAGGTCACGGTGCTTCTCAGAGAATCTGCACGTGACCCCACCGAGTCGATCTGCTGGGGACTTTCTTTCCTAACCTGGGTCTGAGTCCTGTTGGACTTTTCATGGTTCCCTTAAGAAACTCAGGGAGGGAGTTTCTCAGCAGGAGAAGAAGGTCCTGGGAAGTCACCGCTGTCAAATACCTACTGAACAAATCTCTCCACGTGTGTCCCTTCTGGCCTGTTTGTTGCTTGTGTTATCCAGACTTTTAACCACTGCCACATCTCCAGCAATGTTGTGGGACAGGCCCCCAAGAAAACGACCACTGGAGAATTTTATCTGGGATCTCAACTCCTTTCTTGTAACCCCCAGCACGGCCTTTCCACACTGGGCACTCAAGTCTGCATTCATGGGCTAGACTCCTGAATGCCCAGAAGCCCTCAGCATGGAACCCTCCAAAGGACTTTGGCCAGAATCAGACCCCTTCTCCCTATACGGGCAAGTTCGAGCCTGCCATCATCTTGTCAGATCAAGACTCCATGATCACCACAATTTTAAACCTGATATTAGGACTTCCAAAAAATGCTCAAAAACATCTGTCTACAAAAATGTACCGAATCCACCTTGCATCATTTCGCTGCCTTACCATCCATGTCTACCAGTTAACTTCTGCCAGATGTCTGACCTGAAACTTTTTCAAGGGTCTAACTTTCACAGATGTCATGCACGAATGAGGCCCCAGCATCCCTAAGACTCTGATCATCCTTCCCAGACTAAATGTTGGTGTCTTGACCAACACTTGGTATCTGACCTTCACCTATGCCTATGTCTTTACGATTCCCTTCTAGGAACTAATAAATTATGAAGACCTTAGTCTGATATATAAGCATCATACCCTGTTGTCTCCCTGATAGAACTCTGGGACCTAATCGGTTAAGTGGAGTAAAAAGCTGTCTTTGTCTATTAAATTTTCCAAAAACATCTCCTTGAATATTTAAGTTGGAATCCCTCATGTTCTGGGGACTACCTGAAGTTAATGACTCAACGATCACTGAGCCCCAAGATGGTACCTACAATTGTTTTAGAGTTAAAAATATGAATAAGATAGACTCTGACCTAGCAAAGGACACACACACACGAAAAGTAATTACATGACAATTACAAAAACAGCAGTGAGAACCAACTATTGGGTCAAGAGAGGACGTGCCCAACCTTCATGGCCATGGAAGACTCCAAGAGATGGCAAAATGGTCAGAATCTGAAAGGAGTAGAAGAAAAAACATTCCTAGCAGAAAGAACATGGATACTAAAGCAAGAAACAGCGTAGAACTTATGGAAAATTCTATACACTGTTACTGGGAACATAAAGTGGGATGAAAAAGGACTAAATCATGGAGAATTTTAGTCTCTAATGGACTTAGTTACAGCAATAGCAACAGAAAAACAAAACATACAGTTTCCCACTTGGCTGTGTTCCTTAGGTCAACAGTTAGGTTACCTGTAGCCTCAAAATCCCCTCTCTGGTAACCGTTAGTTCTGGTGAGACTAAACTGGGGCTATAATTTTAAATCCCGTACTTCTTTAATTACCTTTCCATTGATTAAATTCAAGGTATGATGTATGGTCTGCTAATAATAATTACAGTGGGTTATAACCTCCCCAAAGGCATGAAACAAAGTTGCATTAAGTGAACATTTTATGCCATCTGTTTTACTCAGGAATGCATGACAAACCACAAGGATCCTAAAAGCTGGTCTTACAATATGCTTCTAGTCCTCCAGGAAATTCTTCCAGCTCACTGGGCTGTGAGCATCCTCCTAAGTTTCTGAGCCTGTCATTTAGAGACTGCTGATTGCTTATGACTTCGCTCTGGAAATGCAAGCTCAAGCAGATATCAGGCCAAACCAATGTAAAAGCTTACTAAATACTTGACATATTGATATGCAAGAGAAGAAAGACCTCTATGCTAAGTCAGCACAGCACTATGAAGTACAATGAACCAAAAGCAAACCAAGGTCAACCAGTAGCTTTACGTTTCACCCGAAGACCTTTACAGGGCACAAGGATCCGAACACCCCTCTGATGCATTTTTCATGCCGGGAGTACACTGCTCAAGATCCCATCCTGAAATTACCCATTCCCATAAAGCAGCAACTTTTCAGCCTAGAGCTTAAGATCTTTATGAACCTTCTTTCTGAATATCCATCATCATTCACTGTATGTCAACTGGATCCTCCCTCTGGTCTAACCAATTATTCACTTACAAAAACTAGCTTACCTAAAATACACATGCATGCCTACATGTACACGTGTACACACACACACACACACACACACACACACACACACTCCCACCACTTGGGCAGACTGCCTGCTCTAGGGTTCCCATGTAACCACTTGTAGAATTAACTCAGGCAAACATCAATGCTTTCAGTGGGCTTGCCTTTTCTACACATACAAGAAGTCATACTACTGAAAGAACATAAGAAATCCTGGATTCTTTTGCCATTTTCATTTAGAAGTACACCCTAATTCGGGTCCTGGGAATGTTATTTTAAACCAGTTGGCCTATTTTTCACTTTCTATAAAAAAAGACTAACAGATCTCACCCATGGGAAGGCGGTGATGAGGACGAGCTGGGACAGGAGCAAGAACCCACTTACTATTAGCCTCAGAACATGGCAAATAGGGCTCCTGGGTGCCTCCGTGGGTCAAAGCCTCTGCCTTCGGCTCAGGTCATGATCTCAGGGTCCTGGGATCGAGGCCCGCATCGGGCTCCCTGCTCGGCGGGGAGCCTGCTTCCTCCTCTCTCTCTGCCTGTCTCTCTGCCTACTTGTGATATGATCTCTCTCTCTGTGCCAAATAAATAAATAAAATCTTAAAAAAAAAAAAACGTGGCAAATATTTGCAAATGCTAGGTGAAAAGAAAGGTATTGTCTTACAGAAAACTTGCATTCATTCAGCTGATGAGCATTTAGGGAGTGTGCCTACCCTGCATCATGTACTGTGCTAGACACTAGGATGGTGAAATACGAGGTAGGATTCCTGCCCTCAAAATAATTCACCTCTTTCGGCTCATTCTCTGCGAAAAGAAAATATGCATGTCTATTGATGTATGTCCGTAGATAAAAGAGAGACTGGTAATAAGAATGTTTTTAAAACGGCAATATTCTCAATTCTGACTCACTGATACTGAGAACTAATATAAATTGAAAATAGTCAAGAAAAAAAATCAGAAGGCAATACTGCCGGCTTTTGATTAAAATTGTTCCACTAAGGAATTGTCTATTATTGTTTGCCACAAACTGCCGCTATTAGAAATTACAAGTCAACATAAATCTCGTCTATTGCTCTGTTCACCCTGCTTCACCCTATTCCAGTGGCTACTAGGAATAACATCAAAGACTCTTCTTCCTAGTGGACCATGAAATTAAAGATCAGCAACCTGAAACAGCCAGTGGGTCTCTTCACTGGGTAATGCCCAATCTGCGAAGTCGGTGAAGAATGTGGTGGGAAAAACTAACGACTCCAGGGAAATACTGAGGTCTTGCTATCAGCAGAGTGTAATGCTAGGAAGAGGTAGCAAGCAGACTCAGAGTAAAGCTGTGGGATTTTGAGTAGCTACTCAGAGCAGAGGATGTAAAATAGGAGATCTACCTGCCTTTGTTTATATTAAATAATATGAAATGGCCCCTTCCCAGAGGAAGAACAAAAGATACGAAGAAAGGCTTTTGGATGTGGACTCTATAGAGGTGTTCTGGTCACAAGGAAATCTCTTCTGATCTTCCTGTGATAGTCAGAACGTGAGACTTTCACATCCATGTACGACCATAACATCACTTATCATTTTCCTTTTATTTACCAATCCAATTTTGCAATAGAGAATTGTTTAAAAATTCATTATTTATTGAGCTCTCGAAATAGGCCAATCCCTGTTCTAATCAATGCACAAGAATTAATTTTAGGATTTTACTTATTTATTTGAGAGAGCGAGCAAGTGAGCGAGTGCACAATAGCGAGGGGTAGGGCCAAGGCAGAAGGAGAAGCAGACTCCCCACTGAGCTGGGAGCCTGACGTGGGACTTGATCCCCGGACCCTGAGATCATGACCTAAGCCAAAGGCAGATGCTTAACCGACTGAGCCACCCAGGTGCCCGCATATTAATTTAATTTTTATAACAACCCAATGATGTAGGCATCTAATTATCTTTATTTTACCAAAGGGGAACTGAGGCACAGGGACATTAAGTAAGTGTTCTCTGGTCGCACAGCTGGTCTCTGAGCAAACCAGCACATAAACCACAGGAGTCTGACCTCAGAGCTCCCACTCCCAATCACTGCACAGCGCGTATCAAACACATGCTACACACCAGGCTGTGCCGAGTGTCAAGGATCCACTGGTGAATTAATGTAGTATTTGCCCTATAAGAGATGCAGTCTAATAGCAGAAGTTGCTAGGTAAATTTTAAGGTGTGATAAAATGTGAAATGCGCTACCACGGCCGAATCTGCCACACCAGGTGGGGCGACAAAGGAGGGAGCGGTTCATTCTACCTACTCACGGACACAGTCAAGACCATGTTGAGCTAAGTCTCCTCTTAATGTCCTCTAGCTAAGAGACAACAACATTGAGTAAATGTGTCCCTATGTCACATCATTCTAAGCAATTCACATGAATTAGCTCATTTAGTACTCATAAAAACCCTACGAATTCACAACTATTTTCCCATCGTACCACTAAAAAATCTGACAGAAGGCAAGAGTAACTCGACCAAAGGACAAGCGGGCACGGCCTGGAATGAAACTCAAGAGGTCTGACTCCAAAACCTGAGCTTTTAACCACCCCTTTGGGACGAAGAGCCTACATGGAGACTGTGTCAAACTCTAACTGGCCGCACTGGTCCTGAGGACCCCCATGCCAGCATGGAGACTGTGTCAAACTCTAACTGGCCGCACTGGTCCTGAGGACCCCCAGGACGGCACGGTGATCAGACAGAAGAACAGATCAAATCTCCAGTGTTGCTCTCCTTGATGCCAAGATCTATAATGGCCTAAGACAGTCTCTTTTTTTGAGAAAAATGCCCAATGGTTGTTTTTCTCTACCACAGCCTAGAGGAACGGACAGGCCGTCACTAACAATCCTAGCAGCAGTCATAAATGAATCATTAGTGAGGAAGACAGTATTTATTGGGTATCTGCAATGTTTCAAGTACTGGACACATTTAATCAATTTAATCCTTGCAAACTGCTATCATTATGTTATACAGATTACATAGGAAAAACAATTGACAAAGGATCACTGCTAATAGATCGAGGGTGCGAATCCAAGTCTATGTAACTCAGAACAATCTCTGATTACTCCATTTTACCATGCGTCTACTTATGAGATGTCTAAGTGCTGAAAGCATCAGAATAAAGTTGAGAACTGTTCCCCAAAAGTCATCATCACCTGTGTTTCAAATCACTGTGGATGGAAGCAGCGTGTCCCATATTCTCCGGCATGAAGAGATGGTGCAATCTCTGTCCCTAGGAAAGATCTGTGAGGAACAGCTCAGCTCCCGGGCCCCTCATGCTCACCCTTGAAGTGGACTGGATAATGGACTAGATAATCCACTGTAATAGATTACTGCCCTGACCTCACAGGGGTGTCACTAATAATTCACAAGGACTCCAGGTTCAAGGTTGTGTATTCTGGCTAAGAGCAGTGTCTTCAAATCACTGTTTCAAACTTTGGAGTCAAGGAACATGAAGTTTAGTTGCACTGTTTACTTCCAATAGACCAAATCCCAAGCCATAGTATAACAGGGGCAATTTAAAAAAACAAAACAAACAAATAAAACTTAGAGAATAAAAAACAAGAGAAAGAAATAAAATGGGACTAAAGATGGCAGAAGAAATTAGTATCATAGAATTTCCTTTCATTAAAACATTGATAGGCAAATGGAAGGATGGATGGATTTTTTAAAATATGTGCAGCAATTAAAGAAAGGGAAGAAAGGTTATTACAAAAGGTTTATAATGGAAAAAATTCTGAGAGTTTTTATGAATATCCTCCAATTTGTAGATATAGGCCAAGGGAAAGAATAGGAAATTCTAGAACACTTAATCAATAAGGCAAACCCCTTAATACGTATTTGAAGGCCCCACATGTTCCAAAAACATCTTTTTTTTAAAGGATTATATTTATGTATTTGAGAGAGGGAGAGAGCACAAGCAGGAGGAGAGGCAGAGGGAGAGGAAGAAGCAGACTCTCCACCAAGCAGGGAGACCGACACTGGACTCGATCCCAGGACTCTGAAATTATGATCTGAGCTGCAGGCAGATGCTTAGCCATCTGAGCCACCCAGGCGTCCCAGAAACATCTGAGAAGTAATATATATATATATATATATAAAACCAGAACTTCCCAGTTTCCAGGGCCCTGCACCCAGAGGTGTGCCCTGGTGAAGCTCTGTGTGGAAGCACACCTAACAGGATCTCAGAGGGGAGAGCAAACACCAGGTCCCAGGTCCTCAGTCAGCCTAGCACTTCCTCTGCCCCCCACATACCCTCCCACCACAGAACAGAGGTCTTCAAAGCAACACCTCCGTCTAGCTCCTGTGGCTCCAAAGGGGGGTGATAAATTGATCACAGCACAAATGGCGGCTGTGTCAAGGAGAATTTCCCCGTAATTTTACCAGAGCAAGGAGATGGTCTAGAATCAGAGCAGCAACAAGATGAAAAGAAACAGCCTGCCAATTACATGTGAGGCACAGCAAAAATCATAAATCACAATGGAATGCCAGGCAAAGGAAAACTGAAGAACCAGTCTTGGAAAAAAAGATCACTTGAGCAAGAGAAGTTTTTTTGAAATTGCCTCATGTTAGATAATTTCCCTGAAATATGAATGTAACAAACAGAAACAGGTCTCAAGAAAGAAGTAAAATGGGAATGACAAGTAGTAGACAAGGGAAAATTTTGAGAGCACATATAGCATTGTCTTTTATCTAATAAGTAACAACAAAAAACAAGAGACACACCTAAAAATCCAATCAATGATTGCTTCTTGGCCTCTTGGCCAAGATCAAGCCTAAAAATCAAACCAGTGAGAAGGGGAATAGGTAAGAGTAATCTCAGTAACTACGGAGCAAAAAATGAAGTAAAATGAATGAAAACGATTGGAAAGATGACAGAGAATGACTCCACATGAACGTAATTCTTTTTTTTTTTTAAGATTTTATTTATTTATTTGACAGAGAGAGAGATCACAAGTAGGCAGAGAGGCAGGCAGAGAGAGAGGAGGAAGCAGGCTCCCCGCCAAGCAAGCCGGATGTGGGCCTTGATCCCAGGACCCTAAGATCATGATCTGAGCCAAAGGCAGAGGCTTTAACCCACTGAGCCACCCAGGTGCCCGACTGTAATTCTTATAAATGTAGTCATGAACATACGTCCCAGGAAAAGTGATCACAAATGCCCACTGACACAAGGGAGACGTGAAGCTGCAAAATACAACAAAATGCACCAAGCCGGGGTATTTAAGTTGATTAATTTCAAGATATATTCTGCTTAAATCCCTCAGATGCAAGGAGGAAATATTGGTGAGGGGGAGCATAAAAAAGTGAATGGGGATGTTAATCAGTTCTCCTCTCAGAGCAAGCAGTTTAAAACTGGATATTAAAAAAATAAAGATTCTAACATGTTAATGATTTTTATAATCTCTTTTCTTAAAAGAAGGGTCCTTTATTAAATATTAACTTGTATTGAATAATCACTTATATGAAGTTTGCCAATTCCATCAATTACACTCTCATCTATTAAATTCAAATAAAATCATATTTAACGCTTTTTTAATTTTTAGAAACCATGTACAATAATACTTCTTGTGAAGTTGTTTTTCTTTCTAGGTACTGATTATTCTTTTCATACATATCCAGAGAAAAGTCTGAAATAATGCTTCACAAAATGTTATATCCTGGTGATGAGGTTTTTTTCTTTTTGTGTGTATAATTCATTGTTTCCCTCTTTATAATTTTCAGGATTGTAAGAACTTTGTTAAGAGAATTTATTCATTTATCTATTACCAGAAAAACATTTACATAGCATTTACGATGTTCCAAGGATTATTCTAAGAGCTTTACAAACATTAACTCAATTTTCATACCTACACCATAAAATACTATTATCTCTCTTTTTTTTTTTACAAAATAAGAAACTGAGGCACAGAGGTTAAATAGAGTGCTCGGAGTCTTAATGTAGAAAGTGGCACAGCCAGGACTCAACCCCAGACACCTGGCTCCGAAGATGACACCGGTACCATACTGTGCTGATGCTAATTAATCATTTTTTTTTAAAGATTTTTTATTTATTCATTTGACACAGAGAGAGAGATTACAAGTAGGCAGAGAGGCAGGCAGAGAGAGAGGAGAGAGGAGGAAGCAGGCTCCCTGCTGAGCAGAGAGCCCGATGTGGGCCTCGATCCCAGGACCCTGGGATCATGACCTGAGCTGAAGGCAGCGGCTTTAACCCACTGAGCCACCCAGGCGCCTGCTAATTAATCATATTAATTAAATTTGTATTTCTGAAAAGTAATATAAAGTGCTACAGTAGGGAAAGTCAGCATTTAAAAATTCTAATGAAAAGCTTGTAGTACTAATCAGTCATCTTCAACACCTTGTGACAATTGTTTCTTTTGACATAGCCTTTGTAAATAACTTATCTTATAAATTCTCATGATTTGCAAAATTTAACCCTGGTCAAATGGTAATTCCTTGATATAAAGTTAAGATACAGTTTGGGAAATAATAAAGTGGTCTTATAACCAGATGCATCCTACCTGAAGACAAGTATGCCTATATTCTGGAAGGGTCTGTGTGTACAAATCAAGTTGACTCAATTCTCATAAGATAAAATAATTGATTTTTAAATTCATTTAAATTTAATTTTTTGCATGGGTATAATGTAACAACTGAATAGTTGTATTTTTTCATTCGGTATTTTAGCGTAGATACAGCCTGATAAAGGGAGAAAAATAAAGCTGCTTTGACACCTCATCAATCAATTACTATTTATTAAGTTCTCACTAAATGCACAGTATTCTACTGCACTAATTTCACCCATGGCTTCAGATCCTGGAACAAGAATGCACTCCTCAGAATACCAATGAAGGTAATGACTTTATTAAGGATTATTATATGAACGGCAGAAAATTTTCACTCTTTGAAATACTTCATATTATTTTTAAAAGACTTAGGTTTTTGTGCAAAATTAAAGGATACTGTCAAAACATACTCCTTGATTCTTGTATTTCTCAATTAGCTAGAAAATTTCTTGATTAGTGATACCTCTTAGCTTTTCTTTTTTAAAAAGATTTTATTTATTTATTTGAGAGAGAGAGAGAGAGAGAGAGTATGAGAGGGAAGAAGGTCAGAGGGAGAAGCAGACTCCCCATGGAGCTGGGAGCCCAATGCAGGACTCAATCCCAGGACTCTGGTATCATGACCTGAGCCAAAGGCAGTCACTTAACCAATCGAGCCACCCAGGCACCCACCTCTAAGCTTTTAGCCGGAAAACAGGGACTCCTGGGTGGCTCAGTAGGTTAAGAGTCTGCCTTAGGTTCAGGCCATGATCTCAGGGTCCTGGGAGGGAGCCCCCACATTGAGCCCCACATCAGGCTCCACACTCAGCAGGAAGTCTGCTTGTCCCTCTCCATCTGCCCCTCCTCCTGAATGCTCTGGATCTCTCTCTCTCTCTCAAGTAAATAAAATCTTAAAAAGAAAGAGCAGGAAAATAATGTATACTTCATTCCACAGAACGTTCAACATGCTAGAATGTTATTTTATTTAATCATTTAAAAGATGTTACCACTGAATAAGGTTCTTTAGACGTCAACTTTATTTTTTTTAAGACTTTATTTATTTGACAGAGAGAGTGATCACTAGTAGGCAGAGAGGCAGGCAGAGAGGAGGAAGCAGGCTCCCTGCTGAGCAGAGAGCCCCATGCGGGCCTCGATCCCAGGACCCTGAGATCATGACCTGAGCCGAAGGCAGAGGCTTAACCCACTGAGCCACCCAGGTGCCCCTAAATGTCAACTTTAACACTGAAACTACACCTGATATTCTTAGAAGGCCTTTGGTCTTTGTTTTATTTTGGAAAGCCTGCAAGTAAATCATAAATTACTTTCGAAATTTCAAAAGAGCCATGTATGGGAAAACAAGAACATATCTAAATCAACATCCGTAAAACTGAATATGTAACTATATATTCGTTAGAGTGACCTAGCATGGTACTGGGAACCATAAGATGAAAACACAGTAGCAATTTTAAGCATTTGTGATATGCCTGTGGTTCCCCTATAGATCAGAGTCAATTGCAAAAGAAAAAAAAAAAGGTTACTTCTGTTACATCACGTAGCATAAACATCAGTGGTCAAAAGCTGCCCCTAGGGCACCTGGGTGGCTCAGTTGGGTAAGCATCAGCCTTTGGGTAAGGTCAAGATCTTGGGGTTCTGGGACAGAGCCCAGTGTGGGGCTCCCTGCTCAGTGGGGAGTCTGCTTCTCCCTCTTCTTCTGCCCCTCCCCCTACTTGTGCTCTCTCTCAAATAAAATTGTTGCAAAACAAAACAACAACAAAAACAAGAAACAGCCCAAGATTCTCCTGAATCCAGGGGATCTAGAGACCTAGGATTCTAGGAAACTTCTGGAATCCAGGAATGCATATCCAAAACAAAACTTTTGAAAAAATACCAAAGAGTTAAAATGAGAATAGATGTTCACTCATTATCAGGGAAATACAAATCAAAACCACAATGAGATACCACCTCACACAAGTCAGAATGGCTAAAATCAACAAGTCAGGAAACGACAGATGTTGGCGAGGATGCAGAGAAAGGGGAACCCTCCTACACTGTTGGTGGGAATGCAAGCTGGTGCAACCACTCTGGAAAACAGTATGGAGGATCCTCAAAAAGTTGAAAATAGAGCTACCCTATGACCCAGCAATCGCACTACTGGGTATTTACCCTAAAGATACAAAGGTAGTGATCCTCAGGGGCACATGCACCTGAATGTTTATAGCAGCAATGTCTAATAGCCAAACTCTGGAAAGAGCGTAGATGTCCATCAACAGACGAATGGATAAAGAAGATGTGGTGTATATATACAATGGAATACTATGCAGCCATCAAAAAGAAGGAAATCTTGCCATATGTAATGACATGGATGGAGTTAGAGTGTATTATGCTAACTGAAATAAGTCAGAGAAAGATAAATACCGTATGATTTCACTCATAATTTAAGAAACAAAACAGATGCACACATGTGAAGGGAAGAAAAACTGAAAAAAAAAAAAAAGGAGAAAGGGAAGCAATCCATAAGACTTAACTGGGAACAAACTGAAGATTGATGGAGGCAGGTGGGTGGGGATGGGCCGGATGGGGCTGAGCACTGGGTGTTCTGTGTAAATGATGAGTCACTGAATTCTACTCTTGAAACCAACACTATGCTCTATGTTAACTAACAAAATTTTTAAAAATGCAAGAGACTGGAATGAAGAGTTAAGAACACTCAATGGGAACACGAGTGAAATGTGAACACGTTAGGACTAATCAAGGAAGGTCTGGATAAATTCTAACTACACTGAAACATCAGTAACCCAAGGCTCGGTGTAAGGATTCCATGACATGATACATGAGTTTATCAAGACTTCAAGATCATAAGGTTGACACAGACATCCCCAAACCCACTCTCCACTGCTTCTTCGTCCCTATCTGCAGTCCAATTTCAAGTCATATTCACACCACAGTGTGAACTGTATGAAATCCCTTGCATTTGACTAAAGAAGCTAGTCGTTTCATGCTTTCCCACCACGATCTGTGCTCCAAGTTTAAAGTTCTGGCAATCTGCTGCTCCTTCTTCAAAAGCCTTCTCATGCTGCTCACTCCTGACTTTGAGAAGCACCCCGCTCCAGAGTATCCTGCGACTACCTTTTTCTTAGAGCTGGTTCCCCAAGATTACAGTTACGCGGCCTCCCCTGGAACCTCCTGAACGCTTAGGTCACATGCATTCATCCCATTTCCCCTCCGCGCGCAGGTGCCTGGGCCGTGACCTGGCACACAAGTCACTCCGGGCAGGGCAGGGGGCTGAAGGAGCGCCTGTTCTAAAAACCCAGGGGACGCTCTCCGGACTCGGAAATGCAAAGGAAAGTACCCGTGGGCACCACCCGAAGCACGAACCGAGCTCTGCGAAGACCCTGACCAGTAACAGGTCAGCCCCACTCCGAGAGGAGGCTGGAGGCAGTGGGGGGGACATGGCCGCGGGGTGGCCAGGGCGCTGGACCCTGGCAAGCCGGGGCTCCTCGCAGTGCCCTGTCCCCACAGCGGACTGTCGCAAGGACACGGCGCCGGGAGAGCAGGGGCCCGCGAGACCACCCGCACGGCGGACGCGGACGGGCCGGGAAGGCCGGAGCTTGCGGGGGGCAGCGGCAGCTCTGCTGTGCGGCCGCAGT